>JBBPNA010000791.1:0-10508 GCA_038090555.1 Boletus subcaerulescens | reverse complement strand
AACTGATTAGGAATCAGTTACTAGTGAAAGTGTAGTGTCTGGGTTATAGGGGTTAATTGTGGTTATCTGGTGTTCTAGCTATAGGAAAAAGGAGGAAAAATAGGGAAATAATCTGGTGGATAGTAGCATCTGTTACAGTCATTGTCAATGATTTCAGCTGTTTCCCCTGGACCTACTTCATGAAACACAAAGATGAAGCTCTCCAGATCTACAACCAGTGGAAATCAAATATACAAACTCTCCTCCAAACCAAAATTGGATAAGAAGACTTCTCCAAGTTCTACATCAAGTTCATTCAGAGCGATGGAGGAACAGAGTATACCAGCAAGGCATTCCAGGATCAACTCCAGAGCAACAGCACAATCCTTAAAACATCTGCCCCCTATACTCTGGAGTAAAACACATTGGCCGAATGGATGAACCAAATGCTGGCCATGCTGGCAAACACAATGTTGAAAGAATCCAAAGTTCTGAAACTCTTCTGGGCTGATGCAATGTCCACTGCTGCCTACATCTCTGCACAAAGTCTGACCTCCGGACTTGCTCGAAAAGTACCCTATCAAATTTTCTTCAATCACCAAGTTGATCTGACACTCTTCCACCCCTTCAGGTGTCCTGCATATGCTTTCATGCCCAAGGAGTAGTGGAAGGTAAATTCCAATTGTATGGAAAGAAATGCATCGTGATCAGGTACACCTGTGGACAACAGTCCTACAAGCTCCTTGACATCCAACACTGAACTATCATCTCCAGTCAGCACATCACTTTCAACAAGTCCAGAATCATCTCAGACACCAAGTCCACTCCCTGGAATACCCCCACTGTTGAGGGACAGTGGAAAGGTGTAATTCTGGAGCCTGAAAACAATGATGACAAATGTCAACCCCACTCTGGACCAGTAGGAGATCCTCCTGTGGCCACAAACCTCATCCCAGAATACTCCACTAGCCCTGGCATTGAGGAACTTGCTAAATGCCTAGATCAATTCTGCATACACAAAGCTCCTGCTCCAGATCCCAGACCACATCCAGCTCTGGTGCCAGCTCTGACTCCTCTTCTGGCTGCACCTCCTGCTCTGCTACCTATAGAACAAAGCAACTAACAATGGCAAGTGGCACATAAAAACAAAGTGTATGACCATGCCCTATAGGAGGAAGCTGAGCGACCAGCAAACCGGAAGAAAGAAACTCCGCACATTCTGGAATAACCTGCAGAGTCCCCAGACGATAATCCAGAAATCTCTGGTGCATTTACAGCCTCCATAGAGGACTTCATATTCACCAGGTCTGCAAATTCATCCTCTAAACAACCACTTCCAAACACCCTAAAGGAAGTGTTCTCTGGGTCAGATAAGGAGCTGTGGAAGTCCACCTTAGAAAACAAACTCCTGAGCCTGAACTCTAACCATCTATATGAAACCATACTCATTTTAAAAAGAGTAACTCCAATTACCTCCAAACCTGTATTCTGAATCAAACAGGACCACTGAGTCTGGAAACGTGGAATACTACAAACTCTATATCATTGCATATGGCTTTACACAAAAGAAGAGAGTAGACTACCAGGAAGTATTTGCTCCGGTGGCAAACTTTAACTCCATCTGAAACCTAATTGCTCTAGCTGCCAAACATGACCTGGAATTAGACCAGATGAACATGTCCATGGTATATCTCAATGGAGAACTGGAGAAAGACCTCTACATGTCACCTCTGACAGGTATCACAATCCAACCTGGATAGTGCTAGAAGCTCTGACACTCCCTGACGGACTAAAACAAGCAGGCCAGACTTGGAACAAAACCTTAGACCAGAAGCTTGGAGAACTTGAATTCTTTCACTTGGACACAGAAACATGCCTTTATGTATTCCAAAAAAAATGGCCAAATATGTTTCCTAGTCGTCTATGTTGATGACCTACTTCTCTTCACTGCTTTCAAAATACATGACCTTGTGGAAGTGAAGTTCATACTCAGAACTGAGCTAAGGTAGAACCAGAAACTCTAAACCATCTCCTTATCCCAATCACAAGTACTCCCAAACAGTCTTGGCATGCACCAGAATGTCCACCTGCAAGCTGGCATGGACTTCCATGGCACACAACTCTCAACTATCTGCAACTGACCTGGAAAATGATCAGACCATACTGGAGATGATCATTGAAGGAAAACAGGTTTCCTACCTCACGGTCATAGGATCACTAATGTATCTCATGCTTAGAACACTATAATGATAAGAAATGGGGTGATGATGTCCTCTATGAAGAGAGACTTAGGGGTGAAAGTGTGGGTGTGAGTATGACTCATCCCAAGGAATTCTGGTAAGGTTGTTGTAGTAGAAGGGATAGCTGAGACTTTCCAAGCAGAATAAAGGTTGTCTGGAAGTTATCTGAGATGGAAAGATGGAAACAGATAGAAATGGAATGGAAGCAAAGGTCCAAGTCATGGATAACCATGGATATGGTAAAGGAGGTATGGATGATATACAACAATGACCAACAAAGCCTCTTATGAGTCAAGAAAAGAAAGGATCAAAAGGTAGATGCATTTGGTAGTTAGAACACGACTTTTTATAGTCCAGGGCATACCTGAACTGTGTCTGAACCTTATCCTAATATATAACAAGCAAAGATTGTACTGAGTGAAAACTTCTAAGGGCACATGGATAAACCCATGATGACATAGAAAATAGTTTTTTATATATGATTGAGAATGGTGGCAGTCAAAAGCCCATCTGCCCTATATCAGGTAGTGACTCAAGGGTGGTTGGTATCAGGTTGACAGACCCAAGGCTATGTATGATGGCAACACTGTCTCTATAAGGTCATACTTGTTGATATAATGATGAAACAGAATAAATGAAACAGAGCAAAAGGACATCCATTGTGTACAATGTCAATCTAGTAAGTACATGGACATGGATGCATGACTATCTGAATGCAGATGAAAGGATGGACCTTGGACATGACTCAGATGGACATGAGTGTGACAGATACTTGAAGGACGTATAATGATGACAACCTGTTGACTGTAAAGGGGAAAAGATAGGGGATGTGGACACATGGAACTATGGGTTCCTGCAATGCTTCCAGACATTGCCTACTCCATAGATGCACTCAGCTGTTTCAGCACAAAACCCAAACATGTCCATTGGGAGGCAGTGAAATGTGTGCTCTGATACATTTAGGCTACCAAGGACATAAAACCCCATTTTGATGGCATAGAGCTCTCCATGGATATGGACTTCCACAGATACTCTGGTGCTGGATGGTCTCAAGATCCAAACAATTCCTGTTTGATGTCCAGTTTCATCTTCATTAGCAATCGTGGAGCCATCTCTTGGTCCAGCAAACAGCAAAGTATGGTAGCACTATCCACCACAGAGTCAGAGTACATCAGACATAATGCTGGACAACATGTGGCCTGGCTCTGGACTTTCTTTGATGAGATTGCACATCCTCAAACAGGTCCCACAGTGTTGTTCTGTGACAACCAAGCAGCAATCATCCTATGCTGCAATCCACAATTCTGAGCTTGGACAAAGCACATCCAATGAAAATACCACTTCATTTGGGATGACCTAGTTGGAAAAGGAGAAGTGACAGTTCAGTATATCTCCACCAAGGACATGGTAGTGGACATACTCACAAAGTCTCTCACAAATGAACCACATTGGAAATTCATTCGAGACATGGGATTAAGGCTACACTTGAGTGGAAGTGACAAAATACCACCAAATATGAAGTCTGGAGACTCCGAACATGGCAGGCAGTATTGTAATAATGAATATTCATTGTCCCTACACTTGTCAAGAATAGTGTGGAACTTTAAACCCAACAGCTCTCAACTGACGAGACTGACTTCAACTGAATGTTCGCTGCAAGTGTCAAGCAAGAAGCACTCACAGTGTGAAATTCAGCACCACATGTTTTGTCAGGAATACATAACACACTCCCAGCCTGAACAATCAGTGACCTGGCAGCAATTGTCGATTGAGGCTATCATGACCTGAATGTTCATTGACCTTCAACCCCACATGTTCTGTTGGAAATAAATACCACATGCTATCAGCCTGAACATTCAGATAAGATTTGGTGTGTACCATTTTGTTGATTGAGGCTGTTGCAATGTGAATGTTCATTAAACCTTCAGCCCTACATGTTTCATTTGGAATATACTAGTGCACCTGCCTGAACATTCAGTAAACAATCCTAATCTCTACTTTGGCAAGGATGCTACCACCTGAATGTTCATTGGAACTTCAGCCCAAATCTGTTTTGTCAGAAATGTGAGTGTACTACCACCCAATATTCATTGAACATTCATTAAACTCAACCTGTTCCAGTGAGTGGGGTAGTTATGTCCTGAATATCCTGTCAATTCATCATTTACAGGTTTTTTTCATATAGCACATGTATGTTGAATGGAGTGAATATTATACAGGTGGTGCTGTAGTCCACTTGGACAATTATGTTGTTTTGTCACAAGCCCAGAGTTTTACATGACTTTGGTGTATCTCAAATCAGTGTCATGCCCTCATCTTCAGTGAGTATAATGTTGTATTCTGTTAGCCTTGTGCCAACTGCAAGTTTTACATAACAGACAGATCCCTCATACAAGAGTTTGCACTTGTGCATCCCACTCTTATATTGTTTGATATGGTTTCTGGACTTTTTACTTGTGGGCAGATTGATGTCATGGAGGGACATCCACTAATGTGACATGTTCTCTGTCCTTTATTGAGGTGATTATGTAAGTCAGTTTGTCCTGTGCAGATATGTTGTTACATAATAGTCTTCGGTATATCTTATATAGACGACAAGTCCTGCTGTTTGTTAGGGATGGTTTGCAGTGTTCCTACCTAATTGTCCGTTGTTCATGTTTTAATATAAATGCATCAGTGGTCTTTTGTCAGTTATGTTAAGGATGTAGCTTATTATAAGTTTGAATATTCACTGAACATTCATTCATGCAGTGTGTGGAGTTCATTTGTTTAGATCCTTCTTGATGTGGGATATTACCAACCATCTGCAGGCACACTAGCATTTCTATCCATCATTATATGTATATGTTCATTTACTAGTCAGTAGTGCAATAGGTTCACCAAGAAAGAGCTTATTCTATAATCTTGCAGGAGATACTTGTACTTATAGTATACATATATGTTATTCCACATGTATACCACTAGCAACCCAATCACTGCTCTAATCTCTAATTGCATTTGCTTCCTCAGCTCATTTGGATGTGACACACACCTGCTTTTCCTGACCAGAGTCTGGATCCAAAGAGTTGTTCTTGTCAATGGAACCTACCCTCTTGTGCACTGAAGATGACTCTTTGCCAAATCTGGGCCCAGTGTGTGGGCTGATCATACTTGATAAGCAAGTTGGCAGAGCTGAGTGATGGGTCATTTGTTCATTACCCCATCCATCCCTGATGATGTTATTGGCAAGAATATTCATGGTGAATGATTCTGCTGGCATTATCAAGATGCTGACAGCAGGATGGGATGCCATCAATATCTCGTGTGGGGATGTGATGCTATGGTGTTGTCTCCAGCTTGTTCATTCAAGGATAGTGTCATGACCCAGATATTTCCAAGTCCAACTCCAGTCAACTCTGGAATACCCTGGACAACCCTTGACCTAGGAGCAATGGACATCCATGGAGTTTCAACTTCAGACTCATATCCATATTAATCTCTTTTAGCTCTAGTCTGCATTTCACCTGTCAATTGGTACAGCCTGTCCTGGCTGTGTTCCATGCTCCATCAATCAACATTCTGTTCCTATGTACATCGCCTTTGCACATTGGTATATAAATCCCCTGTATTATTCTGTCATACCTTCAGTACAAAAATTAACTAAGTCACTTCCTTTTGAGTCTGACTTCCCTTCTTTCTTTCTCTACCCTAAATATGAGGACACAGGACCTAACAAGGGCACAACACATAAGTCCTGTGCCAACATCCTCACACCTCCATACTCTATACCTCTGTACCTCCACGCCTCTGTTGACTTCAGTTGAACCTCTGTTCCCCCCTTACCTATTCCCCTCAGATCTCACTAGACTTGAATCTGGAGGATCTGGACTTGACAGATAGACCATCATTCACTTGGGGGTCAGGTACTTGTGTAGTGCCTGGATTCAAATCCCAGTTCAGAAATTGAGCAAGCACAGGACCAGAACACTAATGGAAGAGGGAAAGGGATGCTGTAATCGCTTGGTAGATTGATAAACAAGGGAGTTCTGTCAGGTCAAATGAATGGTGATACAGTGGATGGATTGGAGATAGTGTCGCCTGGAAGTGGTTCATAGAGTTCCTTGAAGTGAAATGACATGTTTGGTGTGAGGTGTCATGGCAATGGCTGAACTTTGTGAGTGATAGGATGTAACAAACTCAACTCACAAGAACTTGAAGGGAGTAATGCAGAGTCCTCAGATGCTGGCAGGTCTGAATCCAGTTGGCCCTATGTCAACAAAAGTCCAAGCAGGAGTGAGATCAGGCATATGGTGTGTAAAGGTTCAGTAGTGCCAGTATTTGGGAACACCTAAGGCTCAGAAGCATGAATCTGGTTGTGACTCCAATACCACTAGAGTACCCATGTGTGAAGATTCAGTGCTGGGAACTGCTGTTGCTGTGCCAGAATGCTCAGGATTTGATGCTGGTGTTACAGTGCCTGAATGTTCAGCACCTGGTACTAGAGTAATGGTGTGTAAATTATCAGTGGGTGTTACAGACAAGCTAGGAGTGGGATTGAAGGCACATGAACAGTTGATCTTTGGCACATCACCATCAGGAGCAGTGGCTGGATTAATCATCAGTAACATGTTGGAATGGTAGGAATTGGAGATAAAGCTCATGGTAGAGTCACATAAGGAACTTATTGTATGGTTTCATCCCTTTGTCATCAAAGTCTATGTAGCAATCCTCAAAGTTCCCCCCAACATCTGTTTCACTGAGATGGATGCTTTCCTATGGATGAGAAAAGGAAGTATACTGATCATAAGCAAACCATACACCATCCTGAATGCAAGCTTCCACCTGAATCCAGCTCAGGTGCCCCAAAGAGCAGTGTGAATGACCATTGGGTGCCTTTCTGCACTTTCTGGAATGCATTAATAAGCAACATTGGAGCATGTTGAATCGTGCTGTGTTATCATTTGAGTCTAAGGTGAATGTTTATTTCGACAAGTGATGGTGAGTACAACTTACACTGTGATCTGTTCTGCCATTGGGTTTTCCCACTCTTCCAGCTCTTTCTCCTTCTCCTCCTTGTGCTCTTTACACTCTTCTATCACAGTCTGTGCCTTCTCAGGTTTGTTCACTTGTATGCTTTGCCATGCCATGATCATTGCCTTTCAGATGACATCGACAGGTGTTTTCTCATCCTCTGTTTTGACTAAATGCTTTACATAGGATTTATAGTACAACTTTGAAAAGACCTTGAGAGATGACAAGTGCTGCCCCTCCTGCTTGTCCATGAGGAGGTCTGGAAGCTTGCTTGAGCCTGCTACAACAGCTTTGTCAGCCAGGAGTGTATGTTACAGTTTAACAAGGGGGCTACACTTTTCTTTTACTTTTCATTCACTCGTCTCTCACCTTGCTTACTCTAAGGAGTTATATTCATACTGAAGTTGCCCTCCAGCTATTTAGATCTCATACACTCAATCTCTTTCTTCTTTGACTCACATGGCTCTCTGCCCTCCATGCTATATTTAGATTCCCTTCAGTCTTCTATTGGCCATTAGTCTTTCTCAGACTTCTTCCTGATGACCAAGCTTGTATTTGCAATGATGTTGCACATTATATCTAGATCTGCTGCAGGATGGAATCCCTTTGGGCTTCCACTTCCTTATTTCCTTTCCTGTCTTTTGCACAGATCAGGGGCCTACCGTATATATAGTCTTGTACTTCTCACCTGTATTTCCCTAAGCTACTCCTATGCAATATCAGTGTTAGTTCCTAGTGACCTCGAGTCCAGCATTGTTCCTGGATAGAGAGACCATTGAGTCTTCGCATTGTTTCGAAAATAGACTTCATTCCTACTCAATTGTCACACTACTTCTCACTGATGCTATGCTTTTCAACCTGTATCATAGCACAGCTCATCAACACTACACTGTGTGTTACAATGTACTTGCATCTAATCAGTGAGTTTCTGATGAAATCAACCAAATTTCTGAGATTGACAATAGGCGGTCATTAGTAGTTCACATTTTTGCGATCCTTTAATGTAGCAGTAATCTGTCCCTGTTGCTCAGGGATTACTTTGCCAGGAAACAACCATTCACACTCAGGCCATTTCACAGTGAATGCTTCGAAGAATGGATTCCAGATTGATGTATAGTTTCTGCTTGGAATGAGAGGTAAGTAGTATTTCTGTTGGTACTCAATAAGCCATGCTTGTTGTTCTTTTGTAGCCCAAGAGTGAGCCAGCATTTTGGTGATGAGAATGAGTTATGTCAAAAAACAGCAGAGGGTGTTCGTGGGACCATTGTTGATTTTAAGCTCTTCTAAGTTTTTTATACAGTTACATTACTAGTAACATTGAACCTGAGAGCAGTAGCCAAACTGCAATAGTTTGCCAGACAATGATCTGTAACACTAGCTGCATGTGGCACATATGTTTATCACCTGTGTATGTATATGCATAGGAAATTTATTTGTGGTGAAGTTAGCACAGTGGACGACTCAATACAGATTAATCACATATAGAAAGTAATCATTAGACATGATCTACTGGTACAAAGTCTCTACTCATTTGTGATTGACTGCAGCTTCAAACAAGTGAACTGCATCATCAACAGAATCTACCTTGCAATGGACTGATCCTTTGATGCCACTAACATAGCTGGCGGCCTCAGTCCTATTCCAACACTTAGCTTTCTGGATAAACATGCATGAAACAAGTAAAACTACATATCATGTTTCAAAGACACCAACTGTCATACCCTTAATAACACAATAGAATGGTGGCCTTGCTGTCATGTTCAGACTGGGAACCAGGAATGTCACACCATGGTAAGTACAGTATGTCTCCATGTTCTACCAGTGTGGTTTGAAGGCAGCTGAAGTATAGATTGCAGGGGTTGTGGAGGCTGTGGCATGATCAGGGGTTGTGGGATAGATACTACCAATAATGTTGTATTTGATGATGTGGACTTGGACTCAGAAAGTGTGCATATGTAAATGTGTTCCAGACATAGAACAAGCACTTCCAGCTTGCAGAATGAGTGGAAATGGTGGCACAGGTCTGCAGAAAGATGCACTAGCACTTGTAGCCACACTGCTAGATGTGGTACAAGTACTTATGATAGTCTTACTGCTGTCTAGTTGAGTTCCAATCAATACATGCATGCAATGATTAATACTGCACAATTTTTCCTCGAATGTGAAGCCATTGAATGCAAAGTCCTGGCTTTATCTTCCATTGCAGATAACAAGGATGTCCATCATAGAGTTGGATCTCTCCCAGAAGAGTGATGATCTGTGCTTCAAATTTAATCAAAAGGGGTGACATTTTCATAGAAGATTCAGGCTCGCCAAGCCATGCACTCGTCTCTGGCCTCCTGGATATTGAATTGCAGCTATGTGAAGATTTTGACATGAAGGGTTGAAACAATATGGACAACTAAAGAATAAAGAGTAAAGATTCACTGGCAGCAACCTCCTGAACCTTTATATGCGACAGCCCCATTCTCTTGTCTAGGAGTTATTGAGATTCAAGAGTAATGAAATGGAAGATCCCCACCTTCTGGATAGGGTGTTATGTCATACTGCAACTGCAGTTTGACTTTTATTGCCATCAACAAGGAGGCTAATTCATGAACAGCATTATTCTTCAAATAGATACCATTTGCCAGAGATTTCATGGTTGCTGCATGCCATATCAAGTCAAACTGAGCATTTTTGATAGGAGTATTTCACGGATGACTGTAAGGCACTGATGGTGTTCTATTACCTCCACATTTTGCATGTTTTGTGGCAGCCTTACCCTATAATATGCTTATTTCAGGCAAGGTGAATGTTGCAAGGTATGCACCATACTTGAGACTGCTCAAACAATTTTTTTTTCCAGGTGAGGTGAGGGTCACAACTTGATACTCACCATGTTTGAGACTGCTTGAGACTGCTTGAGACTGCTTGACTGATCATTTCAGGCAAGGTTGAAGTTACTAGGTATATACTGTGTTTGAGACTGCTCAATACTGCTCAAACAAATTTTTTCAGGCAAGGTAAGGGTCACAACTTGGTACTCACCATGTTTGAGACCACTCAAGATCACTTGATCAATCATTTTAGGCAAGGTCAAAGTTGCTAGGTACATGCTGTGTTTGAGACTGCTTGAGCTCTCAAACATTTTTTTTTTTTTCAGGTGAGGTAGGGTTGCAGAGTACACACCATGTTTGAAACCATTCAAGACTGCTTGATAATTTGATTATATGGTCTCCCTGGATTGTCCTATCAGTAGAACTCACCTCTTTGCTGTCTTACTGGCTTACCTTTTCA
>JBBPNA010000790.1:0-10546 GCA_038090555.1 Boletus subcaerulescens | reverse complement strand
AGTTACTAGTGAAAGTGTAGTGTCCGGGTTATAGGGGTTAATTGCGGTTATCTGGTGTTCTAGCTATAGGAAAAAGGAGGAAAAATAGGGAAATAATCTGGTGGATAGTAGCGTCTGTTACAGTCCCCATGGTTCCCAGAAGGGCCCGACCGACTCTCTCGGAGATGTCCCCACAGTTTCCAGAAGGGCCTGACCAACTCTCTTGGAGATGTTCCCATGGTGCCCAAACAGGCCTGACCTACTGTCTTGGAGATGTTTCCATTGCCTCTAGATGGGCCCAACCTACTCTCTTGGAGATTTCTCCATGCTCCCCAGATGGGCCCAACTGACTTTCTTGGAGATGTCTCCATGATCCCCAGATGGGCCCAACTGACTTTCTTGGAAATGTCCCCACAGTTCCCAGAAGGGCCCAACTGGCTCTCTCGGAGATGTCTCCATGATCCCCAGACAGGCCTGACTGACTGTCTTGGAGATGTTTCCATTGCCTCCAGATGGGCCTGACCTACTCTCTCAGAGATGTCTCCATGGTCCCCAGATGGGCCCAACTGACTTTCTCGGGAATGTCCCCACGGTTCCCAGAAGGGCCCGACTGACTCTCTCAGAGATGTCTCATGGTCCCCAGATGGGCCCAACTGACTTTCTCAGGAATGTTCCCATGGTTCCCAGAAGAGCCTGACCAACTCTCTTGGAGATGTCTCCACAGTTCCCAGAAGGGCCTGACCAACTCTCTTGGAGATGTCCCCACAGTTCCCAGAAGGGCCTGACCAACTCTCTCAGAGATGTTCCCATGGTCCCCAGATGGGCCCAATACACAGTATGCGGCATTATTATCACTGGACAAACACCCCAGGCCTAGGGTGGGGTCATCCGAAAACATTAGGTGATTTACATGGCAGGCTGTCCAGGTTTATAGTGCATGTCCACTACATGGGCTCCTACTGCGCCAGATGCATGACCCCACCTTGGAAGGATTCATTCAACACAGATGGATGAGGACAAAAAAAAACATCATGCCCAAGATTACATGGTCTCAGCTCCATTAACGTTTTACACCTGGTTTCAAGGCCTTGCTGGAGGAGGGTGTTGATGCTGGTTGGTATGACTCTGACAATATGCTACAAATGTGAGTGTCTTTCTATCTTCACAACGGAACAATACTGATCACATTGTAGAATGGTTTTCCATTGGCTGTTTATTCCCTGGCTGCAGCAAGAATTAGATAGCTACCAGCAGCGCATTAATAATACTTGGAAGCACCATGACAAAAAGTAGGTGGGTCCACCAACACATCCTATTTCTTCCCATGGCTTAGTGTATACCTAGATTTTACTCCACAGTGTTCCAGAGCTGATCCATCACTGCACAGAAGACTATGGGGCACTTGACTTTAAGGTATGTTTGTGACTTATTCAATAATTCACTTTACTCAGTGTATTTCCCTAGGTTATGGTCTCGTCTGAGGCCCTCAATCATGTCCACCACCTATACACCAATGACAATCACCCTGTTTTCGACCTAGTCCCTCCCAGCCTTGACTACTTCATTTCCTAGTGCTACGACAAGTTGGGCTGGCCGGTTGTTGAGTGTGATTCCATTTGGTACATTTATTGTACTCTTTTGGATCTCGTTGTAGAGACTGGTACGTCTCTACGTTCGTATCCCCTTATTCTTCCATCTTCCGTCGTTCCCTATAACCCCTTATTCTTCCATCTTCTGTCGTCCCCTATAACCCCTAATACCATATCCCGTCACCGACCATTGAAGTCCAGGCATGTCTGGATAGTCCGGTACCACCGGACTAGCTTGGACTAAGACCGCTATACCGAATGTACTGTCCCGTTTGTCTTAAACTCTTTTGGGTTTCATTTGTACTGATACATACATATTGCCACCGACCCTATGGGTCGTTCTTCTCTTAAAATTAGTCTCCTTGATCGTAGTTAGGGTCCGGGTATACCCGGACTATAAATGTTTGTACATTGGAAAATATGATTAGCTTCCATTTGGCTCACAACTACTGTCACTGTCTACCGTCACTGTCTACTGTCTAACATCTACTGACTCGCTGTCCAATGTCTTTACACTTTTCCTTCTCTTCACCGTCGTCCTTACCGTCGACCAGACTACTGGACTTAACGACCGACTCTACCGCTAACGACCAGACTTCGACCGGACTATTGAGTCGGACTCCTCGGGCTTCTTCTCTACTTCTTCCCCACTTTTCTAAGAGTCCCTTTCTTTCACGCTAATCCAGTAGGACTTGTCCTACCACACGGACTAGCATCTTTACAGTGTGTTGTTGCTCACAGCAGGCAGCAATGTTGCAGCATACAGGAGAGGGTGATCACCGTCCAGGTGGAGGAGATCACGCCGGCAGTGTTGAACAAGCTAATAGAGAGTGTATCTGTACTGGATGTGCTTTGAGGACAACCATTCACGTACACGATGCTTGTGTGCATTTGAGGTACACTCATTCCCATTCAAGTGTATCAGGACATGGAGCGCAGTTGAAGCAATTATTAAATCTTGTCAATATTCTCGTGTACATGATTAGCGGGTATAGAATGTATCAGATTCATCGGTTTTGGCTCCAGAGGCTTTGTGAGGTGCCATCAACATCAGTAAAATCGTCACAGCCTTATCCAGACTTGGCGCCCTTGGCCGTTATGGAAAAGTGCCGAAAGCGAGTAAATTAGCAAAAGTGACGACTCAGACATGTTTGCTCAAGGATTTCCCCAAGTCACAATTAGAAAAGTAATCTAAGTAATCTAAGTACAATAGCACTTGCTGCACCAAGAACTGCGATAATAAAAAACACCTGACACTAACCCATGTTATACTATCGTCGAGCATCCTCGCCCAACGATAAACTCAGTGGCTCAGAGCACCAAGGATCATTTCGAAGGCACATCTCCTGTGCGGTTGGGACAATTGACGGTCTGGAAGTTTTACCACTGGCAGATGCAACTGGAGACCATTTCCTTGAACATGACATTCACTGGCAGGGGGGCAGGAGGAAGATGCACGGACAACAGATGGTCTCGCGGAGGGCATCGGTGATGGTTCCAGTCATCACGGCAGGCCAGAATATGGTGTCGTAGAATAAGAAAAATGCGATGCTAAGCATCCATTGTAATGATGCGACCTGTGATCCAGGCAGGTATTCCAGTCATGCGAGTCACCTTTGCAATAATTTATCGTGAAAGATAATGTAACTGACGACACGAGGAGGATTTTGAGTCCAGGACGATGCATTCTTGAGTCGACGGTAACCGTCATGAAGCTTATCACGATGCCTCTGCTCCAACTCGATGTGCTGATGACGAATGGTCTCACGGCAGACATTGGCAGTGTTTCCAGCCATGGTCGCGGGCTGCAACTCATCATCATCCTCGTTGGAATCTTCATTGTGGGACTTTCATCTCGGGGGCTTTGCCGCCGAACGAGTAGCATGTGCCATGATGGGATTGAAGCGATGAGATCGGGGAACAGACGCGTATGGAACGCTCAGTGCGGACGGAAGGAGAGTGGGTGCCACTGCCATGGCTGCGCATGCCAGAAGTAAGGCCATCGGAAGAGAGGCCGCCACCGCTAAGGTTGTAGACAGCAGGGGGGGGAGATGCTGTTGTCGGAAGGGGGTGTAGTGACGACCAGGGGAGGTGGTGGTGTAGTTGGCAGAGGGGGTGTACGGCCTCATCTGAAGTTGTGGGGCAGTCATCTCGACTTAACGTGGGTGGTAGCACGGTCAAGGAGGGAAACTGTGCTTGACTTCTAGTTAAAGATGGGAGAGCGAGGGAGAGCGTGTGAGTGCGTCTGTGCGCGCACGTCTGCATGGTGAGCGAGACAGCAAGGTGGCGAGGGCAAGGGAGGTGACGAAGGTGAGGTGGCGGCCCGGATGCCTGAGCGTAAGCGTGCATCCGTAGGGACACAGAGGAGGGCAACAGGAGCAAGCGAGAGATGGTGAGAGATGGCAAATGATGGGGCGTGGGAAATGCATTGCGGAAAATCAAATTTCACAAGTCCCTGCGGAGTAGGTTCAACTGCTTCAAATGAACGTTGCGCTTGACTCCAGCCTTGGTCCACTCCCCGAGCCCAGTCACACGCACTCACATTGGCATCTATGGACAGGTGTTGTATCTACTTCTTCCCTCTGTTGCTCACTCTGTCTTCGATTTTCAGACATTTCAGGACGCCATATTCACTCGGCGGTTGCTCACGCCCTCTCCGCTCAAGCACTCACTCTTCAATTGCAGGACGCACTGTGCCGCCGGAAGCCAATCGGAAGCTAGGCTGCCAGAGACACGCTTGCATTCGCTGCGACATGATGCGTCCCCACACGCACTTGCCGGCCACACTGCCGAGTCGGGTCATTTCCAATGTGGTTGCTCACAACCTTGCTCTTCGATTGCAGGACATGCGCCGTCGCAAGCTGGAGATGCACTTGCGCTCGTCCCCCGCTCACTCCTGGTATGCTTAATCAGCATCGCGATCCCGCCGGATTCTCCGTGAGTGATCCTTTTATGATTTTTACAATCTAATTGTTCATACGGCTGGCAAGTCCGCAGTCGTCCATGCCGCTGTCGTCAAGATCGGGATTCCCGTCCACCTGGCGGAGGATGTGAGACATGCACCGTCCATGAGCCTCAGAGCTACGCAGGGTCTTGTTCGTGGAAACATGTCTTGCACGACGAAGACACTGATGAAAGTGCTGAAATAAACCTATTCGAAAAACCTCCGTCTTGGCAATGGTGATCCCCCCCCCGCGACGGTATCATCTACTGGTCAAACATCGCTGCATCGTCCGTGTCGGGTTTAAGTAATGGGGATTCTAATTCTCCCGTGCTGAGCTTTCATTGGTACTTTTTCCACTTTTGCAGATTGTCGACTATTTGTAATTACCCCTTTTTGTGCCTATTCTATTTTTATAATGGACGGTATGAGCCACTTTTTCTACTTTCACCTATTGAGATGCCCCATCCTAAGTGTGAAAAGTGGTATACAAGTCGTTTTTAAGAAAACGAGTGGCCTTGTGCCACTTGTGCTGTGCTTTGCCTTGAGCCGAAAAAGTTCGAATAAGGTTGGAATAAGGCCGGATAAGGCCGTGACGATTTTACTGATGAGAGCAAACCTCGGACGGTCTACCATCACCTCCAGGTGTGCACACCGAATTGGAACACACCAAGGACATAAGGACATAATATCACCGTAGCTCAAGTTTCCCTTGCAGCGTATACAAGGCGTTCTTAAAATCCCCCAAAGGTCGGAGTATCTGGCGACGGGGAAGTGTAAGACTTTTGGAACGGTCGGGGAAGCATTTGCGCTGATGATTTTGCATGGCACGGAAACCAAGTAATATCCGTACCACAGCAGGCATGTTGTTCACGGGTTACGGTGGTGTCATTGGCACGATGTGGTGGTCGATCAGCGACGAGATAGCGACGCTCGTCGCAAGATATGCGAACAATTGTTTGAGAATGGCACGACGCCGGATTATCGGGAGGGTGCACGAGCACTCCATGACGCTATTGGTGACGTCTTCGACAGAGCAGGACTGCGTCGTTTGACGAGTGGATTCCGTTCATCCATGTGGGTCTCTTGACTCGGCGACTCCGGGTGTCTCCACATCTGCGACTATGACGACTTGGTATGTTGGATGTACTGTCATAATCTGCTACTATATCAGAGTCGTCGGACGCAAAGAAGACGGTAGTCGGCCGGAGAGCTTGGATTTTTACATTACACGTACATTCAAATTTCCGTTTCGTGTTACTGCCTTCCTCCAGTGTCCGCGTCAACGTTCATCCCCACCGGGTCCGAGATCAATGGTTCTGACAGACCTCCCATCTCAGCCAGCGTTTTGGAAAACAGGTCATCAAAACCGTGCATGAATCCCGCTCTCTCCAACGCGAGCTGATAATCTTCGGCGGGACTCGGAGTCGAGAGCGTGGACAACCACTCTTCCAACCCTGCCGGGCCATAACGAGCAAACTATGCAGTCTCGTGCGCTTCGTTGGACTCACGGGCGTCGAGCGGATGGGCCGGTCGAGCTCCATCATGTCGACGGGGATAATGAGGTTGACGCCTGTGCCCAACGACGGATCCCAGAGTTGAGAGTTGAGGACGGCTAACCACGCTTCGTCCAGGTTCAAGTTGTCGAGAAAGTGGAGGAGCTGTGGGAGACCGTCCAGGTTGGGTGGGTACCCTGGGACTGAGTTCATCACATCGCTGGTGAGGCAGAGTAGAAATGCCGTTCGTAGCGACGTAGAGTGGGTGGTATTTGCAGGATGAATGCCAACAGATGGTGCATGGCGTCAAGATAGCATCAGTAACCTAACACATTACTGAATGCCACTTATAGCCACTTATAGCCTAGATAAGTAGTCGTCAAGTAGAACACAATACAAGTAGACCTGCACTTGTATCAGTAGATTCCACTCCTGGAACCCTGCTTATATCAACTTATTGTCCACTTGGGAAGTGATCAGTGCTGTTTAAGTTACAGAGTCGAGTCTTACATAGTATAAGCCAGCACGTCTACGGCTCGAAGGATAGGATGCATAAACAAGCCAGTATTAAGTAACGACTCGCCTATGTCGTTTTCTGAACTCGCATTCCTTGATGCTGCTAGTCGCGACTTGAAAATGAGAGAGTAGAAGAGGTATCCCCGTTCGTTGCCAACCTTGCACGTCGTCATCTGGCGAAATTTTCCCATTGGGGTATCTTTGGCAGACCGCAAAAGGGGAGAGGGTCTTGGGGTGGGTCAATGTAAACGCGACAGAGGTTCGATCCCACTTACA
This sequence comes from Boletus subcaerulescens, assembly GCA_038090555.1. Lineage (NCBI taxonomy): Eukaryota > Fungi > Basidiomycota > Agaricomycetes > Boletales > Boletaceae > Boletus > Boletus subcaerulescens. Next base: position 3,749 of record JBBPNA010000790.1, on the reverse strand, counting down.
TGTCGGACACTTGTCGGACCACTGCGAGTACATGATGAAAGCGCACGATAAAGAATCTCGTACTATGAACGTCAATGTGCGGATGGACTGCCGGGCGCTTCACTGCTCGAATGTTTTCAATAGCAGCGGGAAATAGTTGCCGCAAACAGACAAGGAGCTGTGTGCTAATCCATTTATCGATGAGATAGGAATCACGGTTGTCCACTGGTGGCTCTCACTATTACTCTGCGACAACTGCGTTGGAACTAGTGACTTCAAGTCAGCAATGACTGGTGCGTACTGTAAAAACGGAGCTGCGTTGATGCTGATAGTTGGACAAGGACGTTCCCCAACCATCGAAATCAACATTGATAGCAATAGATTGGATGCGGTGACGTTTTCGGCGAATAGCGAGTATCTCGTGGGCGGTGGCAGCGATGGGGTTCAAGTCTGGCGAGTGCAAGACGGCAAGAAAATGGCGATCATGCAGGTACACGGTGTCAAGTGTGTCGCTGTGTCCAAAGATGGAAGATGGATCGCAGCGGGGACATACTCTGGTGCCGTGTTTCTATGGGATGCGAAGACATACGAACAAGTCTGGATGCACAAGAGGAATTCCGGCGACATCCAGGCAATCGATTTCTCGCCAGACTCGACTCGACTCATCAATGCCTCGTGGGGGAGCGCTGCCACCGTCTTAGATGTGGCGACCAGCAAACATGTACAAACACTATACCCCGCCTCATATAACTCGGACTACATTGCAGCGAAATACTCGCCAGACGGCACTCGAATCGCGACAGCCACCGAGCAATCCGTTCAAGTCTGGGACAGCAGCGATGGTCGCTTGCTCTTGGACATTCCAGTATCATCGGGCTACACCGGATCACTCCGCTGGTTCGACAATTACTTATATGTCATATCCGGCGATGAAATCAAGAGATTTGAAACCTCCACTGGGACAGAGGTTTCGCGATGGACAGCTCCCCGTGATGGCCTATCCCAGTGCATTGTCCTACCGCGGCATGGGGAATTCATCGCCTACTCTTCGGGTAACACTGTCACATGTTGGGACACGTCGACCCACACCCAACTCAGTCACACCCAACAACCTGAAAACATAATTTCCCTCGCGTTGTCTCCGGACGATCGGTTGCTCGCAATTGGACTCCCTGGAAAATTCACGGTCCACGATCTCACACACGACTTGCCTTTATTGGATTATCGCGTAAGTACCATGTATCGTTGATTATCCACTAATCTATCTTGTCTTTGTCTTCACTCGACGTTGCAATTGATTACTTTGTCTCTTAGTCACTGTTCCTTCATATCACCGATGCTGCCCTCCGCTCGTGGGAACAGAACCGCCTCGCAGACGTCGAAGCATCATTGACGGAATCAATCCCCAATACTCGGGATAAACGTCATCTTGCACTCGCCACCAGAGCACTTGTACGATCGCATTTACAACATTGGGACCTAGCGATCGAAGACGCCGAAAACGTGCGTGCGGATATACTCCTACTACTGGTGCTCACTCTAAAATCATTCCAAGTCCATCAGAATTAGACCCTCCGTTATTGGCTACATCGCAATGAGCGTCGCACTCATCGGAAATGGACAAAAGGAGCAAGGTTGCCGCGTATTCGACTTGGCGTTCAGGCACTGCGATCCGACTGACATGGATACTCTCCTTTTGATCAAGGTGTGTATCTTTCCGTTGGTCGGACTTGGTTACCTTTCAGCTCTTTGCCTTATTCAGGCCGTCGTACTGTTCATGGCAGGAAAGCATAACGAGGCAGTGTCGCGCGTTGGCGACCTCATCAATACAGTAACATTCAACGCTGTATACAATGTGGTGCAGGCAAGCGTACAATACGTTGTCGCAGTTATCGCCCGTGACATCTCTGACAGGCAATGATGCGCCTCCAACTTGGAAACTCACACATGCAGAGCGGTGACTACGAGAGTGCGATACATTCCTTCGAACTTGCTCGATCCCAAATCCGCGTGAGAATTTCCTTCTTTATCGTCTCACTAGTAAGTCCTTGTTGATAATCCGGTGACTTGTAGGCAACGGTCAACATCTTTGGCAGATATCTGGTTGGAGGTTTGATGATCTCGGCATCACAATTCGACAGCGTCTTTGCGAAGCTTTGTATGCAGCAGGTCGTACTATGGAAGCAGGCAAATCTCTTCTCGAGCTGGTGGATACCTTTGGTGACGACGTCTATTTGAGTGGATCCATGGCTGAGTGGATCTCTGGTGAGCTCGTACTTGCTGGTTTGTTTTCATCCACTTGATTATTTTCTTCTTTTCAGATTTCACGCACAAATGTCTCTCTAGTCCCGAAATCAATGACGCTACTTCGAAGACAATCCCCAACATTAACGTGTCGATGCACCGCGCGACCCTCGATCCACTGATTCACACACCCCTTCTGAGGGTGTGGGTAAAGGCAACATTGGCGAAACACTCCTGGAAAGATACATTGGCTACCGCTTCCAGCGTAAGTATTTCCATCTTACCCTGATATGCATCTTGGTTCGACGTCCTCGATTCAGGAGTTCGTTGTGCCGAGATTCATTGTCTACAGTGTCATTTGTGAATGTCTCGAAACAACCGACCGCGCAACAGATGTTAGCGAATGCCTCCACCAAATGGTGGACGAAATGGTGGGGCAGGCAAACGCACACATTGAAGAGGCGGAATGGGTTCTTGGTAAGCTGATTCGCAATTGTACGAGCGCACGTCGAACCTGAAACATTGTCCAGGGAAGCTAGAAAGGCTCGGGGATAGCGCAATGGATGCAGGACGACACAGTGATGCCGCTTCCCATTACTCGGCTGCACTAGCCCTCCATCCGGCAATGTCCACAAGTCTCTTCGTCAAGCGAAGCAAGGCATACATAACAGGTGGTTTGGGACAATCAGCGTTGAATGACGCAAACAAGGTTTGTCGCCTCGTGCCATGCAAACTAGCCATCGTCGATATATCATAAGTAGGTGATTGAGCTTGATCCATCGTCTCCATGGGGTTACGAGCGAAAGCATGCAGCGTTGCACAAGGCAGGAGACTATGCAAATGCAATCAATGCATTCGAGACAATGCTATCAAAGATCTCGCAATCATCTGATCCGGAGATCCGCGGTGAGGGTGTCGACGCCATGCTAACGTTTACCTGTTGATATTTTCTCCTAGCGTTTTATAATCGGTACATAAATCCAGGCAATACGAGACTGGTAGTTCGGGACGCTGTCCTGGATGCCATTCGTGACTCTCCACGGGTACTCATTAATACTATCTCTGGACGCCTTGTGGACAAATTGGAACAAGTCTCCGCACCCGAGCCGCTCCTGTTCCTCAACAAGTTGATCTCTTCCATGACGACCAACATCGACCGTGCCCGCATCCAGCAGGACGTGACAGAGTACTATCGTTATGCCATGTTCTCGCACAAGTGGGACGACAATGAACCCTTGTTCGACAAAGTCAAGGACATCGTCGTATATGATCTCGAGGCGTCCCCACCAACGACAAGCTTCGGATGTTTTGCAAGATTGTGCGGGATGCCGGGTTGCAATGGGCGTGGAGCGATACATGTTGCATCAATAAAGCAGATAACTTCGTGCTGCAAGAAGCGCTGGTTTCCATGTTCAAGTGGTACCAGGGTGCCGCTCAGACGCTCGTTTTACTCCGTGGTGTTCGCTCTCCGTCACGGCGCGGTGATCTCGTGAAGAGCATCTGGAACTCCCGTGTGTGGACATTTC
>JBBPNA010000789.1:0-10561 GCA_038090555.1 Boletus subcaerulescens | reverse complement strand
ATCAGTTACTAGTGAAAGTGTAGTGTCCGGGTTATAGGGGTTAATTGCGGTTATCTGGTGTTCTAGCTATAGGAAAAAGGAGGAAAAATAGGGAAATAATCTGGTGGATAGTAGCGTCTGTTACACTAGTCTTCCAATAGACCCTCTTGTCATTGTCATTGTCTAGACCCTATAGCAAGCACCCTATTGTCAGATGTTCTACACTTGCCAACAACCATAGTCAATAGATTGGGACTTGGATTGTTACAGTATTGTTGTGCAAAGAAGAAACTGATGTTGTGGTGCCTATGAGAACTGGAATGGAAGCAGTGACTGTAAAGAACACAACTTTCATCAAGGGCACAGTCTCTGAAAGGAATGAATGAAGGAAGGGAGAAAAAGTGAGTGCAGTGCTCACTTGCATCAGAAACAAATTCTCCCTTTGTAAATGTCGCAAGGACAACCTGGCATGACCCCACAAAGCCAAGTTCTGCTTGAACCTGGGAGAGAGTATGGGGAGACTAGAGTTGGAGAGTGGAAGGAAGAGATGGGCATATGGACCCCAGAAAGCATTGTAGAGCTCTGATAGGATCTCTGCACAAGTTGCAGGTGTGAATACGTATTTACGAGAGCCAGGCATTGTTTCAAGGGCAAAGCGGAGATGAGATAGAGGATCAGATGTATGGTTGTGTGGATCCATTGTTGGGGGGGATTGTGAATATAATACACCAAGATGACAGTTTGCATGGAGTCCTGTGAACAACTCAGATCCTAAGGATCACATAATCACACCAAGATTGAGAACTGTGAGACTCATGTGTGCATGATGTCAGTGCTGGCATTGCATTCTCGCCTCCTCATTATTGCATATGTTTTTAGTATCAGTGTCACTGAGGTTTGCAAGCTGATCCACTTCACTGACTTCTTTTATCCCTCATTATGACCTGCATGTGGGTGCTGGCAGCAGCTAGAGGTGATCATTTTGGACATGGACAATAACCCCAATGATGGGGTTGGACCAAGGAGCAAGAGCATCTTCTGGATCCAGGTGAAGAACAGGGTGAAGAAGCAGGGAAGTCATACCATGCTGGGGATTAAGGGCCAATTCACCAGCTTTGAGCAGACTCAGCCTGGATAGTAAGTCATTTCTTGTACTCATGATTCATCTATGTTCCAATGGTCATTACAGTCATGGAGAGCAAGGTTCCACCATCATACACCAGACATTATTTGATCTTTTTCCACCATCAACATTCAACATGTCACTAATCGAGCCACTTATACTCATCGAATTCATTCAACTTGTTCTTGTCCCCAAAGTGGCCATCCAACTCATCATAGAGGATCTCTCTGTCAACATGGATGAGGCGCTCATGATCCTCGATGATAGTGCGAAATATGGCATTGGCATGTTTCTCAACATGAGCAAGAACTATGCAGACAAGGACAAGATGAGCATTGCTGACCAGATCACCATGGAGCATGCTCGCACTCAGTGCAAGGAGCTCATTGAGGAAGAAAGGTAAAGAGATGATGGGCCATTTTTCAGTTGGTTAGAAAACCATCACGAATTTTACCTTCAATTGTCTTTCACAACTTTTACAGCATGTCTTGTTGATTAAACACATGTACTCTTATCAAGTTTCTTTTACTAGTACACCTTGTAAATGTTGTAAACAGAGTAATTTTGAAAGCTTTATTCTCATCATCGCCAATAGACTATCTCTTGTCCACATGGAGGGGGCTTGGTTCTGATCTGGACAATCATGTTTCAGTTTTTCATTCAATATCTGACATGTGTGACTAAGTTTCATTCCCTGATTCTGTGGACTACATTTGATCAAAAGTGAACCCTTCATGATCCAACAATGTATATGCCAAGACTCGGAGGAAGCAACAGTAGGCTATAGTCAGGTCAAGTCTTTAAGAGCTTAGCCACATAGGATACAAATGAAAGGAGCATTCACAACAGAACACTTGCCATTCAAAAACTTGGCAGAATCTGACTTGAAGAGTGTATGTGTCTGCCAGTGGTTCTGAAAGTAAATTATTAGGTCCTAGCTGGAGTTTGAAACTAAACTTTACCATGGTCTGGGCCGCTGTCATATTCCATTTTTCTCCTTGGTCTAGCTCCAGCAGAGGTCCAGAGCTGTTGAAGTTATGTGTCAAGTCCGAAGGTGGTAGACCGAAGTTTATTCAGGGTTGATACATAGGAGGTCCAACGTGGGTTGCTGACTAGCAGCGAAGTCTGGAGATGTCAGAGGACGGAGGGACTGAGGAGTGGAGTTGTTGAGAACATTGGCATAGGACTTATGTGTTGCACCCTTGCCAGACTCACTGGTCCTTATATTTCAGAGGTTCATGATAAAGATGTGTGAAAGATGAGAATAGTTTAGATGAGATATTTATATTACTGTACAACGGAGAATACAGGAGTGTTTATATACATTAAAAATCTGGAGGAGATCTGGGTCTGTGATTATTGTGTGAAGGTGATGTAGATAGGAGTAGAATGATGATCAAGCAGAGTCTAAGCCACAAATAACAATAACTGTCATGCTGCTGTCATCAGAACATTTGAGCCAAATGAGAAGAAAGCTACTGCAATCTCTGGTTCTACATACATCAGAGCCAATTCCAAAATGAGGGTGTGGCATGCTGAAAGATACTAGCAAAAACAAGTCCACTGTGAGCAATGTTGGCTGCCCTGGCAAAAGGTGGTGAACCTTCATAGAAATAGAACAAACAGAGCAATAGCAAATATTGGCATTCTTATGTCATCAAGTGGGTGTTAATATAGACTGGTGACCAGTCCATCTAAAAGACATCTATCAACGGTTTGCCTTTATGCAACCTCTTTTAGATGAGTCTAGTCTGCACCGGCCAACAGGAATTGTGATTTTTAACATTTATATTTGTTTTTATTTGGCATATGTGGTGTTCCATCCTGCTCCATTGTATTGAACCTGCCTAACAGGCCTCGGTCACCTACAATACTGCCCCCTACTCCACTCATCACAACCCTCTCATGACCCCCCATGAACAGCAATACAACAGATGCTGAGGGACCTCAAGGAGCTTACTGCTTAAGACATTATTGAAGAAGAGCAGGACCATCCTCTTGGAGAAACCCTCTGAATGGCCCAGGTGGTTGCAGCACATTCTTCACTGTCTTGCAAACCTTGAAGGGCAGTGCTAATGTCTTTGAGAGCTGTAATGGGCAATTTTTGGAGGGCATCCTGGTTTGTGAATGTTGAGCTGGGGTTAGGGTGGTTAAGAATGCCTCTGCATCTTCAAATTGATCATACTTCCAAGCATCCAGCACAGCGTGGTTGATCTAAATGCCCAGTTTCTGAAAAGTGAGGTGTGGGGTGTGGATGAGGTGACAAAAAAGAATCCTCTCGTCTCTAAGACTCACCGCTAGCACTTGACTAGCTCCTTGTTCCTCGAACCTCTGATCTCTTGAATCACTACTAGCTCTTGACTAGTAGTGACCTCTTGTTCTGAGAACTTCGTACCGCCGTAAAGGGTATGCTCACTCTGAAACTCTGATCACTTGAATCTTCCAAGGCTATGTTCGTCCCTATCCAGGCCAAATGTAACAAAAGATTTAAGCTATACATTGCACGGCTACCACCACTGTAGCACCGCACCACCATTGCTCACCAGACCCCTCAACTCCCATGACGCCTGTGGGACCTTGCCCACCAAGAACCCTCTGTATCCTCAGAATCCTCTGAATCCTCTGACAAAGAACAGAGAACCCCTGACCCAGATCTCGATATCAAGATTAACCCCGATGACGAAGAAACCCTAGACCTTTCCCACCAATTATCTGCCACCCTCTCCATCCCTCAAATCCCTACCCCTCCTTCTCCTACCCCCACAGCTCTTACTGGGCGTATCTTCGGAAATCCCCTCCCTCCAGTACCACCTTGACCCTCTCTACCCCCTAGAAAACCCATGTCGTCTTCCAAAACCACAGAACTCCGCCTCGGAGCTCCTGAACCCTTCGATGGATTCGCTGACACCGCCAACCAATGGCTGAACACCATCCGCTTCTACCTCACGGTAAACTCTACCATCTACGACACCGATGCTAAACAGATTGCTTTCGCCCTCTCCCATATGACCAAAGGTTCTGCCCTCATTTGGGCAAACACCTTTTGGCAATCTGCTATAAACACCTCTTCGATCAACTTTGGAACCTTCGTTGACTTCTGCTCTGCCTTCAAGAAGACATTCAAACTTTAAGATACCGTCGCCAATGCGGTCTCTTGGCTCACCACCAAATGAATGGTTAACCACCCAAAGAAGAAAGGAGAATACTCCCCCTCCCTCGCCACCTATACCGCCAAGTTTAAAAGCAATGTCACCTTGTCCAGCATCACCGATGCCAACATCCTCATCAGCTTCTATTCAGCTGGTATCCCCGAACCCTTGATGTGTCGCATCTATTCCATGGACACACCCCCTACCTCCATCGACACCTGGTACGAGAAAGCAGCTCAGTTCCAATCCCAGTACCAGGGAGCCCAAGAAATCGGTCGCCTTCGTTTTGGAGGAGCTACCAATCCCTACTGAGCCTACCACATGTCCCCAAACTCCTCCTCCTCATCTCCCACTAAAGACCCTAACACCATGGACGTAGATGTCATCCACATTGGGAAGCTCACTCCCGAAGAATGAAAGAAGTGCATCGAAAAGGGATTATGTTTTCACTGCCGAAAAGGAGGACACATGAGCAATGACTGCCCGAACTTCCCCTCAAAAGGGTCTAAGGGAAAGTCCGTCCAGAAGGTGACCAAAGAAGAACCAAAGGACACCCTCCCCAATCTCATGGAGATCGAAGATGATGATGATGATGAAGATGCGACCGTTAGGAAGGTTGCCTTCTCTTAGGATTTTTGAAAAGGAGGACTCGTTCAATGCAAGTTCCTCCTCCCTCTCTTACATGCACTCCTGTACTAGTATCTCCGTCTTCTAAAGGAATGAAACTCCCCCTTCAGTTGATAGACCTGGAGCGCATCTCCAAAGTCATCGAAACCTGTGCCCTAATCGATAGCGGCACTGACATGTCCTGCATTGACTGGCACTTTTCCAAGAAACACCACCTCCCCCTGAAACACCTCCCTGAACCTGTCATAGTCAAGAACGTTGACCAATCCAATAACAAGAAAGGATCGATCAAGTTCACTACTACACTATTTATCAACCTTGAGGGAATCCTTCACGAGGTTCTATTCTATGTCATGCACTGTGGCAACAAAAATGTCATCCTAGGACTCCCCTGGCTCACCAAAGCCAACCCCACCATTGACTGGTCCCGTCAGACCATCTCCATCCTTGAAAACTCCGATGAATCCTCCAAACTTTACCATTCGCAAACCAGGAACCCTTTCCTAAAACCCACAGAATCCTTCTCTCGCCCTCCTTGCCCCCCTCGTCACCTGAACGTTCATGCTGTTCACGACTCCAGACTTTTTGATTACCTGAAGGTAGAAACCGAGTCCCAATTCTGCACCCGTGCCAAAGAAGCCTACACCGTGAACCGAATCATCCACTTTAGTTCTCGCTTCACCCCCCTTGGATCCCTGGTCATTGCTAAACTGACCAATGCCACCAAGCTCGCTATGGCCGCTGAGAAGGCCAAACCCAAGGTCACTCTTCCCCCTAACTATAATGAATTCTCCTCTGTTTTCGACCAAGAATCCATGGAACACCTTCCCCCATCCCGACCCTATGATCACAAGATCAATCTAGACGAATCCTTTACCCCGAAAGTTGGAAAGATCTATCCCCTCTCCCCCGAAGAACAAAAGGCAACCAAAACCTTCCTTGATGAAAACCTCAAGTCCAGAAAGATCTGTCCTTCCAACTCCCCCCAAGCCGCTCCATTCTTTTTCGTCAACAAGAAAGACAGAAAACTATGCCCTTGTCAGGACTACCGGTACCTCAACGAACATACCATCCGAGACGCATACCCCCTTCCCCTTATCTCTGACCTTGTCAATAAGCTTAAAGGAGCAAAGCTCTTCACCAAGTTCGATGTACGATGGGGCTACAACAATGTTCAAATCAAAGATGGCCACCAATGGAAAGCCGCCTTTATCACCCACAAGGGGCTCTTCAAACCAATGGTCATGTTCTTCAGGTTGAACAATTCCCCTGCCATATTCCAAAGGTTCATGAATGATTCATTCCGAGACATGATCACCGAAGGATGGCTAGTCATTTACATGGACGATCTCCTCATCTTCTCCCCCAATGAAGAAACCCATACGGAACGAACCAAGCAAGTTCTCCAGAGGATGAAGGAACTAGATCTCCATCTCAAATTGGAGAAATGTACCTTCACTGCTACTGAGGTGGAATACCTTGGAATGGTCGTAAAACCCGGTCAACTTGCCATGGACCCAGTTAAACTCGAAGAGATTGCCAAATGGCCCACCCTGACTAAGGTTAAAGAAGTCCGCTCCTTCCTAGGATTCGCCAACTTCTACCATCGCTTCATCCCCGACTACTCCACCATCGCTCGCCCCCTCATTGACTTGATCAAGAAAAAGGGCCAGATGGCAATGGACCCCCGCCTGTCAGAAATCCTTTGATTCCCTGAAGGACCTGTTCCTGTCCAAACCCATCCTTCATCTCCCTGACCCCTCCGCTCCGTTCGCCATCGCCACCGACACCTCAAAATACACCTCCGGTACTATCCTTCTGCAGACTAACTGCAATGGCGATTGGCATCCTTGCTCATACCTTTCCACCTCGTTCTCCCCTGCAGAACGAAACTACGACATCTACGATAGAGAACTCCTCGCTATCATCCACGCCCTGAAAACATGGAGACACTATCTCCACGGATCCCCATTTCCCGTCCAGGTATTCACAGACCACAAAAACCTCACCTATTTCCACCAAGCACAGAACCTAAACCGTCGACAAGCCAGGTGGCTCCTAGACCTCACCGACTTCGACCTTAAAATGGTTCATGTCCCTGGAAAACTCCTGGCTGGTCCTGATGCTCTCTCCCGCCGCCCTGATCTCCTTCCTGACAAACCAGACAATACTGGAACTGTCCTCCTCCCTGATTCTCTCTTTGTTTGAGTTATTGACTCTGCATTGCATCGGAAGGTCTCATCCTCCTCCAAAGATGATCCCCTCGTTCTGAATGCACTGCAAGCCCTTGATGGAACAATTCCCCCAGCCTTCCGCTCTCGCTTATCCGACTGGGCCTTCACAGAAGGAGTTCTCACCTATTAAGGTCGCACTTACGTACCACCAGATGACTCTCTTTGCCGCTCTATCGTTTCCAGATGCCACGATCATGAATCTGCTGGCCACCCTGGCTATCTTAAAACCAGGCAACTTGTCTCTGCTGATTTCTGGTGGCCTGGACTTGCCCAATTCATCAGGAAGTACATAGAAGGCTGTTCCTCTTGTCAACAGGTCAAAACGAACACTCATCCCACGGTCTCCTCCACATCACCGATTTCCTCCTCTGCCTCCCGTTCCTTCCAACAGATCTCCTGCGACCTTATCACCGACCTCCCTTCATCGAACGGATTCGACTCACTTCTGGTAATTGTTGATCACGGGCTCACCAAAGGAGTAATCCTTTGCCCCACCAAGAAATCAGTCACCGCCCAGGGAATTGCCACCCTCTTCTTCCATAAAGTTTACCGCCGCTTTGGCCTCTACGATAAAATCATCTCTGACCGCGGACCGCAATTCGCCTCGGCCTTCGCAAAGGAACTCGGGAAACTTCTGAACTATGATCTCGCTCTCTCCACCGCTTATCACCCTCAGACCGACGGAGAGACCAAAAGAGTGAACCAAGAAGTGGAGACCTATCTCCGAATCTATTGTGGAAACAACCCGACTTCTTGGACCGACCATATCGTACACGCCGAATTCACTCACAATCACTGTCCCCACTCGGTCACCAGAAAATCCCTGTTCTTTCTCATGATGGGCTACAAACCCTGTGCCTTACCTTCTCTCCTCCCAGATTCCCCTCTCCCGGCCATCAAAACCCACATCAAAACCCTCACCGCCACTCGAGACAAAGTGTTAGCTGCTCATGAACTTGCCTGCCAAGTCATGAAAGCTTGAGGAAATCGAGGCTTCGTCCCTTTTGCCAAAGGAGATAAGGTGTGGCTAGAAGCCCGGAATCTGAAACACCATTCCACCACTCCTAAATTTGATCCCAAAAGAGAAGGACCCTTCACCATCATCAAGGTCCTATCTCCACTCACTTACCAACTCTGCCTACCAAAGACTTGGAAAATTCATCCGGTCTTCCATGCTTCCCTGTTATCTCCCTATCGCGAAAACAGTGTACACAGCCCAAACTTCCCTTCTCCGCCACCAGAACTTATCCAGGGAGAAGAAGAATACGAAATTGAGAAGATTCTACGCCACCGCAGACCCTCTTCTCACCGCATGTACTTGATCCGATGGAAAGGATACTCCGCCGAAGAAGACTCATGGATCCCTGAGCTGAATCTGAAAAATGCAAAGTCCGCTCTGAAGGAGTATAAGAAACTCCACCCCTCCGTCTTTTCCCCATAGCTCCTCCATCACTAAACACCATGTCTTCCCTGCAAACCTCGCTTACTTCTGAATCTTCTGTCACCGCCTCTACCCCTTCCACCCTGTCCTCTCCCGCCTCCACACTCACTGACCCTGGATAGGGCTCTAACCCCATGGATGCCATCGAATCACCCACCCATAGTGTCACCTTCCATGTCACTCCTGACGAAACTGTTAATATGACCATTCCCATCACTTGTCCCGCTCCTCAGTCTCCCATAACCCATTCCTCCATTCGCTTTGCCCCTGCACCTAGCCCTAGACCCATACTCGCCGTCGATACCCCCATCTACACCAATGCTATCTGAGAAGGAACTCCCTCTCCCCACTACAGAAACAATGTCACCCGCCACATCTGCGACACCGGCATGGCTATCCCCATAGATTCCCATTTAGACATGAACTCCGCCTTCCTAGCCTTATATAGGGCATTTCACCAGACCCAACACCTCTCCCTCATCACCAATGACATCACCGCCTTCTCTACAGACCGCATGGATCACAATTGGGTATCCTTCACCCAACAGAACATCCTACGTGAACTCCACCAAGTGATGTACCAGATGGAATTCGGGGAGTTTCTCCAAGACATCGACAGATACACCGTAGAGCTGGCTGCCTCCAGAATCACCAACTCTGGAATTTACCCTCTACAACACGAGGACGACCATTCCTTGTCTCCCTCTTACTACTCGGCCCGCTCTCCATCCACACCATCCGCCTCTTTGTCTGCCCTATCTCCTGAAGAACTCCTCGTCATAAACGAAGCCGAAAGAACCCACAATTATCAGAGTCAATTATGCTACGGTCACCTCCGCACCTCTCCCCTTCTCCCCTCCTACCTGAGATACCGCGATGTGTGCTTCCAATGCCATTGCCTTGGCCATATTCGCCATAATTGTCCAGTATACCAATGCCCTATCATGGGCTGTCGCCAATGGGCCCCAGGACATAGTCAAGCGAACTGCCCTATCGCCACTTGCCGCCCCGCTCTTCTCAGTCGGCTCTCTACCACCCGTCCCATGGGACATCAACCCTTAGCTGATCATATCTCTGGTCGTTCTTGCGGAACACCCATCCCCAACTCCTTTCGCACCCCTCGCCGAGGATCCACCACTTCCTCAGGTTCTTCCCGCTCTTCTCGTTCCTCCCACTCCTATCAATCCTCTAACTCGGGCTGAGGCCTTCCCATCCCTCCTCCCTGACGGTCTGCCTCTCCTCGACATTCTGTCCTGTCTCCGGAATTGGATGACGTTATTGATGAAACCAGTTACGCCAACATCACCAGCTCCCCGGGGTACTCTTGCATGGGGCTCTAATTGCCTTACAACGTGGTCTTAGGTCTAAGACGGGGGTAATATTACAACTTTCTCTTTTCTCTTCACTTTACTCGTCGCTTGTATCAACACGCTTACTCGTATGTTCGAACCGTACTCTTGGACTTTCTTTTCTTTTCCTTGTCGCTGACTCATCCCCTCCACGTAACCCTTATCTCTTATCACTTGCTTTGTCAGCGACTTCCTACCATTGTATTCTCCTACGTTCTATGCTTGCCCTTATGCAAACCGGCCCTAGATATTCTTCCATGTATATAAAACCGACTCCTAGCTCGGTTATACCTTAGCTTAGATCTCCTTGGATATCATTGGAATCTACTCCATTGACTTCTCCTCTCGTCTCTAAGACTCACCACTAGCACTTGACTAGCTCCTTGTTCCTTGAACCTCCGATCTCTTGAATCACTACTAGCTCTTGACTAGTAGTGTAACAGACGCTATAACTCGCAACCTTTATTCTCTCGTCTTCGCCTCTTATCGCTTACCACATAGCTAAGTCTTAACAGATAACCCTTGCAACTCCTATCTTATCAAGTCACGTGATCCCTATCACGTCAGCAGTCACATGCCTAGTCACGTGATCAGTCACATGACCTTATCTCTTATCTCGGCTGTGCAACACATGTTGTACACATTGCATCCTCATGCTC
>JBBPNA010000788.1:0-10584 GCA_038090555.1 Boletus subcaerulescens | reverse complement strand
TGGGAGAAAGTTGGGCTTTGTGGGAAAGTAAGCGAGTGAGCGAACATAGGGGCTATTGGAGTATTCGGTGAATTGTGAGTGAATGAGCATCTGGAAAAATAGGGAAAAATAGGGGAAAAATAGGGGCATTTGTAACAATACCGTAGTTTTGATGCAGGAAAACAACTGTTATAAGAGGTTTAAGTGTTGTGCACAGTGCGTTGCAATAGGAGGTCTGCATTACCCTGCAAGACTGGTGCAAGACTTGTGCAATACCTGTGGATCCCTGATGTAGGCATTACACAGGCCCAAATCTACATTTGCGAAGCTCTAGCTGCCTTCTTTTGATTGATTCTTACTTCTCCACCACATGGACTCTCACAGTGCTGTTTGCATGCAGCTTCTGTCATTTGTACCTTTCTATTTTACTCACTGAATGGATACACTTTCTATCAGGTACTGATCACGGATCTTCAGCTAGAAGCTGATCTGATATAGCCATAGCATGGTCACCGCTATACCTTTCCTGGCTTTCCATTCCCTTCGGGGTTGCTTCAGGGGATTTTTTTTTCTCGCTCCTGCACCCCTCCGCCCTCCACACTGTATTGTTCCTATTACTCATCGAATGGATGGCGACCCGGAGGGGCTTTCTGTCAGGTACATCACCAATCTTCAACTACAAGCTGATCTGATACTACTATAGCCATAGCATGGCCGCAGCTATCAAATCTGCACTTTCCCTGGCTGTCCGTTCCCTTCGGGAAATTGAATTTTGTTTTTTCTCGCTCCTCCACCCCTGCACCCTCTCCCATTGCTCCTTCATGTTTACTTGATGGATCAATCAATCTCTCATGAAGCCGATCGAACATTTGCTTGCCCCCTGGGGCCCAGCTTCACCATTAGTGTATCCGGTTGCTTTGCCGCCATGGTCCACCATTCCCCCGTCACTTCTTTGTACCTGCCTTACTTTTACTTCATTGCATCAAAGAATTAGCAGGTCAGGTATGTCCTCGCCTGCTATGTTTCAGCTCCGCAACCTTTTCTCTTCCCCCTTGGTCTTTCCCGTCGCTCATGGTGGTGTATTCTGCATACTCATACCACCGGGCCTTTTAGATGCATTTAATAATCTATGAAGCCCTTTTAAAATACCCTGTCTGAACTCTGATGTTATTCTTGCATACAGTACTGCCTCTAATCAGTTGCTTAGTACTCTACTTAGCTACTAGTACTAGTAAATGGGACTTGATAAAAAAAATCTCGTCAGTCAGAATCCTTGTGCCTCACCCTTGTAAATTTTAGTACGTCTTGCATCACCATGATGCATGATACATCACACTGTCTTACATCACACCATCTTGCATCACACCATCATGCAGAACATCTTGTGTTACTGGTTATACCGGCACATCACAGCCTTACACATGTCATGTTTTGCATGACCAGCAATGTCAACAAAATCAACACTTGATTCACGAGACATTACACATCATACAGTCTCGTACTAAACATCTACTACCCACACCAACCCTGCTTCAGGGTAATACTTCTGATCTGATTTGCAACAGTGTTTCGAGTGGATGGAACCACAGAATGACCAGATCTTCGAGGAGCTGAATTGGATATGTCAAGTGGCATTATGATAGAAGCAGTAGCTGCCAGTGTGGTGACAGAGGCAGACTGGGCTTGAGTAGTGCACTTGCCCTGCCCTCTTTTTGATGGCAAACACTTCTCGACGGCTGTGTTCAGAGCAAGGGAGGGGGTCACAGCTGGAACAGGAGCCTGAATGGCAGGCACATGACTATGAGCAGGCGCAGACATAGTCAGAGCTGGTGTGAGCACAGAAGTAGGAGGGGGTGTGAGCGCAGACATTGGAGCGACAGCAGGAGGATTTGCAATGATGGTGGGTGCAGGCATCAGAGGAAGAGTAGGGGGAGTTGGAACGACAGTGGGTGCAGGCATGGGCGGAACAATTAGAGTGAGAGCTGGGGGATTTGGAACAATGGTGGGTGCAGGCATTGGAGTGGGAGTGACGGTGGACGCTGGCATGGGCGGGACAGTCGGGATGAGATTGGGAGTCTGCACACAAATAGCAATAGGCATTTGGGCTGGAACAGAGACCGGAGGACCACTGCCCCTTACAAATGAAGTCAGTGGATTCTCCATCAGGTTGTTGCCATAGGAATTGGCATCAATGATTGAGGTGGACTGCACAGGCACGGTCAGCAAGAAGGATATTACTTAATATAGCCTTACCTGTGGTGTATAGTAAGGGACAGATTCAGGCAGATTTCCAGAAGCCGATGCATGGTGATAGACACCTGGAACCAAATCTGACATACGTTAATCAGACAAGGTGGTTGGCAGGACAGCCTCAGCTGCACTCTGTGTCAGAAGAGTGGAAGTATCAGTAATAACAGAGCAGGTACTTGTATAATCAGCCAATGAAGAGCGTTGAGAGCTGCCAGAACTGCTATAAGTGTCGAGAACATTGAAGTCGGTTTCCAGCGGGCCATTCAGATCTTCAAGGAAAGAATATCCTGAGGGGATGGGGGGCATTAATGTTGAAGTGGCTGCCAATGGAACACCTGATGATGACACAGGTGGTAGGTACATGCCATGGGGAGAGGAGGAGTGGGAATGATTGTGTTTCGTGCTAAATGACCACTGAGAAAGCATGGAAGCATCGGAACCAACAGAAACTGCATCATCATCAACATCTGACTGCATTGACACGTCAGTTCCTGAGGAGTACCCCTCAATAGACATAGCCGCAGTAGACAAGTCAGTGGACGCAGAACTGGATTGGGGCAGTTGGGAAATGAAAGGGCCGTCCAAACCAACCACAGAGTTGGCTGTGTAGTATTGACAATAAGAGGAGACACAGTGTAGAAGGCATCCCAAACTTACTGTGAACATGATGCACAAATGCATCAAATGGCTGCATTATTTGCTCGTTGTAGGCGTCATGTGCCTGTGTGAAATTCATTCCTAACAGTGTTTCTCCAGCGTGGATGCTAACCAAAGTGAGAATTCATCCTAGATCTATGTCATAGAGGCTTACCTGAATGTCTTGATCTTGCTGCCCTTGGAGTAATCCAGACCACCAGCAAGGACGGTAAATGCCCAGCCCGTTTCGTCTTTGAAGCGGTGGAGAAGTTTCACGAGCATTGCAGGAAGGTCATTAACAGCCCTAGAGATATGCACTGAATTAGCCCATCAGATCATGCAACAATTAACCAACTTACTTCATCCTGAGCTTCATGTCAGGGGGGCTGGGGGTCACAACAGACCTAGGCGCACTCATTTATGCAATCGCTCTTTCAGCCTCAAGTCGAGCTTTCTCTTTGAGAACTTCATGCTGGAGCTGCTTGTCCTTTGATGACTCGTCCCAGGCTTCTTTTGTCAGTCGGTGGCATACAGTCATGCGCTCCTTCTTCGAGCTTGTATCAAGGCCAAGTCTCACACACTCCTCTTCATACTTCAGCTTAATTTCGCCCTCGTAGTGTAATTTCAAATACACTTGCTCCTCGCTTAAGCTGCGCGTCCGCTTCCCAGATTCCTTGATGAGTCGGTTCATGGACTTGAATGGATCCACAGTGGAGGTGCTGCGCTTTTCACGTGACATGTTGGCTTTCCACCTCAGCACATTGAGAAGTTGCTGCGAGAATTAGAATGTAATCAGTAGTCAAGTAATACATAGTGATGTGAGACTTACCTTTTGATGCTTTGCAATCTGACGTGCAAGTGTCTGACATTGAATTGGTGTCAATGACACAAGCGTCAAACCGGAAGGGAAACTGCACTCCTTCGACTGGATCTTGGGCCACTTCTGGAACCATGCTTCGAAGAAAGGGTGTTTAAATTGCATATTGTCCCGGTTAACCAGGCAGCGGACATAGTGTTCCTTGTAGTAGTCCTGGAGCCATTTCTTTTGCTCATTAGTTGCCCACTCATGTCCGCCCATCTGTGGACGTTAGAGTATGCCCCCAATACAGAAAAATCACACAAACCTTTTTTACAGAATGAGTACTGTACACAAAAATTAATGCCCGAGTCAAAGGTTTAATGATTGGTATGAATGGTAGACTTACTATTTCTTGAATGAATTGGCACAAGTGGAATGTAGGCAGTTTTGAGGGCTTGGTCTCGAAAAGCTAGAGAGGGAGAACAGAAGGAACGGAGAACCAGATCCCGTTCTTGTGGAAGAACTGTTATAACAAGTGCTGTTGCGATGGGGATCCACAAATTTGAGAAGCTCCATGATAAAGTACGAAGGATACAATCTACCTCAACTGATAAAGATGCTGAAAGATGCTATTATTGTAGCTAATGTCAGCTTCCTTCTGATAACGCAAACTGTTTCTGTCGTACAACATGTCCAAGGTTCCTTCCATATTTGCCATAAGCACATCTTCAAGCATTGATATGGTCGTAGCAATGCAGCAGGCCACCTTGTGCACAATGGCCAACTGAGTCCCGACTCCCCTCTCCTGCAATATCTCGCTTTCTATCTCGTTTGCTGAGTTCTGGATGTCATTGGCTGGGGGAATAAGTCCTTCAATGGTACCATCAAGGGTTTCTCTAGCAGTTGATGTCGAGATAAGGTGTTCCAACAATGAGTTTAGGGAGCCTGATACGAGGTGCAGGAGCGACCGCTCAACTGCACACAATTCATTCTCACTGGTGTAATCAGTTGAAATTAAGAGATACAAAGCGATAGGATAACATATAGCCAGGACATGTTACTCCCACCAACAGCAGGTTTCTGCCATGCCGGAGTCGAACAGCTGAGAGACAAAACATCAGTGAGAGGCACTAGAGAGGGAGAAAAAATTTACTTATGGTTCTGACTTGGTCAGGGTGCACCGGGCCTTATACTTGAGCTTCATCTTCCGAGAGATGGCAGGTTTATTGCTGCAACTCAGAGTAGGTGCTTTGGTTCACAAGAGGAAGATGGAACTTACCGCTCATAATATCGTTTTCTCGCAGCATGCACAGCTGCGACACGCTCTTCCATATTGTGATATAGAGTCAGTCATCCCATAGAATAGGTCATGGGTTTGGCAGTATTGGCACTGGCAACGTTGAATGTGAATGGATCACATGACCAGTCCTTGATGAATGACCACTCACTTAGATTTATGCGAGATTTATAGGATGTTTTGGAACATGAGTGTTCATATACAACTATCATGCTCTAGATGATAGATATTCAACATGTAGCTACCTTCCACAGACACAGTATGGTGTTTCATGTGGTTTCCAAGCAAAGTTGTTGAAGTGTATAAAATGTGCAATAGCAACCAAGCTCATTATCAGGCTTATGGCATGTGGCCATGAACGACCAAGCTCAATCTTACACATAGTTATGTAGCATCACTGCAATCTGGATGTCTTGCTGCATGTCACTCAGATTCATGTCAAGTCAAGAAAGAATGGTTCATGTTTCATGACAAATTTCATAGGTCTCTGCGAGTGGTACAAAGTTATCGCAACATGTTGTATAATATTATTTCTTTTTCATCACTCAGATTCTTGTCAAGAAAGGATGGCTCATGTTTTGCAACAAAAATACATGAGGTCTCTGCAAGCGGTACACAAAACATGTCATATGATATTATTTCTTTTTCACAGTCAATACCTTGACGTTCCCGCCATCGAGAGCCCACTCAAATAAGCTGTACCTGTGTTCAACACTGGGGACTCTATGCTGAACTGAGCCACTAACTTTGCTAGTCAGTGCAGCTGCAACTTCCCTGGGCGAAAGCAATGGCAAAATCAAAACGGGCGAGTTAAACAGATAATTGTATCACTCACCAACCTGAGACAATGCCGACACAGAGCCCCTTAGTTACCATGTAGTATGGTGGCAGTACTGTAGGGGCGGGAAGACAGTAATGGTATCCACAATAGATCCTGTACCAATCTTGGGGAGGGGAGGAACAATGGGGAGGCAGAGGGTCCAAGGCAGGAATACAGGTAGGGTTGTTGAGAGTGACAGTTAGGACCATCGGAAGTTTGGCAATGTTGAAATCACTGAAGGCTGAGCTGTCACTGTCAGCTGACGGTGAGGGGCTCGGGGGCAGAGTCGTGTCAGCAGCGGCTTTGTTGGAGTTGGTGGATGACTCAGACCCAGCCTGGGCCAATTCCTTGTCGAAGAGGAAGACGAAGCTAGAGTTCGAGATACAAATGCTAGTGAGGTTAGTAATCAATTCAACCTATACAACTCATTAGTCCATATTTGGAAGGTTTAGAGCTGCTGCTTACAACGTCTCCTGCCTCCCTCGCAATTGGACCGGTGTGAGCGCCCTCCTGCAGGCGCAACTCAGACTTGGAGGGGACAGCTCCAACAGGGACGCTAGCGTTCTGGGCCATAGAAGACTTGATGCCTTGCCACTCGCTTGGCTGCCTTCAATTGATCCAACTCCATATACCTTGTCGTTCCTTCAAAGTCTCGACAATGGCATTGACTGTGCCATCCGTATCCAGTGAAGGCTTGCACAGGGATCCACAGAGATATTCTGGTAAGCCATGTCCATCGCACTCATCATGCATCATGTCTCATATTAATAAGTTCATGGTCGCCACAATCTGGTATATGTCTCAAGATGCCCAAGCCTGAGTCCAAAAATCTTGAACACCGCCATACTAGCACTGCCGGGAAAGGTGTCCCAAGTGTCTGGTTACCCAATCCTGGTGGTTCAGGTAAGCCTGTTACAAACGCCCCTATTTTTCCCCTATTTTTCCTTATTTTTCCAGACGCTCGTTCACTCACAATTCACCAAATACTCCAATAGCCCCTATGTTCGCTCACTCACTTACTTTCCCACAAAGCCCAACTTTCTCCCACGATATTGATCTGGCAGTGATGCGCTCTAGACTAACATGCAACGCGCCTCATGCGCGCCTCATGCCCCCTATCCAACACATGTCCGCACAGGTATGCTTATCCTCCAATAAACACGCAACTCATGTTGCCTCATGTTTCCCAGTCTCAGACCTAGTAATACAGGTATAGTATCTGTAGATAAGCACTGCACGGTCCGTGCACATGTACTAGTAGTATAAATACTATAGCCAAGTAGTACAAGACTCTCCAGTCTTGTTCTCTTGGAGTTTTCCCAGAACATCCTCCCTAGTACTCTTGCTGCTTCAAACACTAGACCCTTAGGTGGGTTCTGGTCGTTTCAAATATGGTCTCTGACACCGAACCACTCACCAATCATGCATAACTGCCAATATCTGGCTTCGCAAGCATTGATTTTGAGACCAAGGACCTTCAAATATTGGCTTCCCACAAAGCCTGCCTTAATGATATATGTCTCAATGGTTGTGCGGCATTGCTATATTCGACTCACGTTGCTCAGGAACCATCCCAGTTTGCAGTTTTTTCTACACATGACCTGCTCCACATCTGCTACAATGCTGCTGACGAAGACCTGTGGTGAAGCATGGCACACACAAAGTACTGGGAGAAACCGATTTAGATCTTATCCATTCACCATACCTCCTCTTGGGGCCACTGGGTTCTTTGCAGCATCCATTTCAATTCCCACCATTTATTGTTGTTTGACAGTCTTGGGGAGACGTGTCCATGGAAAATCGATGTACTGGTCTGTTGATGAGGTTCTTGCAACATGTGTGTAATTGCAGACTCACCTAGCCAATTATAGGACATTATCACTCTTGTGACGCGTCTATGTACAATCACCCATGCACAACATGGCACGCCATTGAGGCATGCAGGTCAATGGGTCGCTGTATCTATTACAGTAAGTTGAGGTCTGCATCCACCATGCCACGATGCACTCTAACGTCTACAGACTACTGCGCTGCAGATGAATGCTGTGGACTGTGGCCTATGGGTCCTTGCACAGATTTTTGCGATTTTCCATGGATGTCAGGCAACTGGTTTTGAGGAGCACGATATGATGCTGTTCTGATGCTATTTACTGTCCCTCACACTGGACCTCCCTGTAGCAAGCATGTAATTAACTATGGTTGCACAATGTATACCTTGTCTTCTTGGTGGTACTTGAATGGTCATTTGTGGTCATACACCGGATTCATTCCCAAGCCAAGACATGTAGCAAGCATGTAATTAACTATCGTTGCATAATGTATACCTTGCCTTCTTGATGGTACTTGAATGGTTGTTTGTGATTGTACTGGAGCACATGATGGGATCACCAGCCTTTCATTCCCAAGCTGAGACACAGCAACTACGAAGTAACAGCCTACACTGGCAGGTGGAGCAACCACACTACAAAGTAACGGCAGGAGGCACAAGCACTTGACCAATCACAGTCACAACCTCATCTTCTATGGCCTTCTCCATCATTTGACGAGCTTGAGAAATGGTTACACCAGGCTGAAGGTGTTGATAAGTGGCACCGCTCACATAGCTAACCAAAGACGACATGTTCTCCCTAGGTGCTGACGTTAGATACTGCAGAGTGGACTCTAACAAAGTTTGGGTACCAACTGGAGAAGATGCTGACCATCTTACCCTTTGTAACCAGGTAGAACAGCTCTGGTGCACTTGCGGAGGGAACAATGAAGCTGATATTGTTCTGGGTGGCCTCATAGTGCCCAGATGGAATCTTGCTCTGCTTCATAACAACTTCTGCCTCTTTCGGAAGAGGTTTGCCAAGTGCTGCTTATGTTGGCGGCAGTAAGGCTGGCGTCGTCAAGAGACAGTGTACATGGGTCATGTGTATCTAAAACTAATCAGTGAACAAATAATCCCACAGTTCAATCGAGGAATCTTACCAGAGGGGATGGGGCAGCTTCTGTGGTGATTGCACAAACTGCCACGATGATTCGGGTCACACATTCCTCTGACAACTCCACACGACCTAGAAGCTCAGAAAGAGCTGAAAGGTTGTGAAGTGAGTATTGAAAGAAACATGGATGCTATGAGCACAAACCGTTCATGGTCTTGTTGACCAAGTTGGAGCAGGCAGTCTTGTTAGAGGAATGGGCAGATTGATCACTAGGAGTCATATCAGCGAGTCAGCATATTTTGGATAAATGGGGTTGGAAGGGATGAGCCTCAGCATGCAGTGCTTATATTTTTCCTAGCCTCCATGGTGAGATCCCAGTTGGTGGCAGCCAGAACCTCAACACAAGTCCAAGACTCCAAGTCCAACGATGTCTGAGGGATCAAGTGCCACCTAGGAGCAGAAGCTTGCATCAGTACAAGGTTGGTGGCAGCCAGAACCTCAACATGAGGCCAAGGCTCTGAGTCCAACAATGTCCAAGGGATCGAGTGCCACCTAGGAGCGGAAGCTTGCATGGCAGCCAGAACCTCAACACGAGTCCAAGACTCCGAGTCCAACGATGTCCGAGGAATCAAGTGCCACCTAGGAGCAGAAGCTTGCATCAGTACAACATGGGTCATGACCAGTGACCCACCAGAGTATCTTATCTGCAGATGAATTGGCAAACTCTGGTTGTTGAATGTCAAAGTCAGCAAGAAGTCTCACGCCACATCCAACAGAGATGCTGTCTATCACCACCGTCCGAGGACAAGAGCTAGCAAGCATGGGTAGTAACTTGAAGCAGCACAGCATCACCAGGAAGAAGTACTTGCATGTTGGGCAGGACAAGTTGATTGAGCAAGATCCGGTTCAGATCTGCTGGGTGTAATGATTGAAAGGTGAGTATTGACACATTTACTGCAATGCGCAATCCTGAGCCCATCAATCAAGTTGGGGAGGAAGCGAATCACCATGGCCATGTCTGTCGGATGCACAGGGTCGTGCTGTGGGCACGCATGAGTAGCACATTGAGTTGACAAGTTTCAATGTAAATAGGAAGTCACCAGGGCTTAATGTGAGTACTGTCAGTGCATGTGCAAAAGACTGACTTCTTTATTACCTTGTCCCCAGTACAATCAACAGCCTCCAACAGATAAATAAATGGGAGACCTTGGCAGTCAGTCTGGTCACTGCAGTGCACACACATCTCTTGTCATTCCTGTCTGCTTTGTGTTGACTCTGATGGACTCTCAAACCACCCATGTACATGTCCGTCTCCCATCCAAACCTCCATCTCCCTCATCCACGATGCCTGATGAACAGATTGGGGGTGGACAAAGACAGTCTTCTCCACCTGCAGTGTAGACGCCGACCCACCTGTGCTCCAAGGTGAAGGCCACCGAGCGGGACACAGGCCTTGTGCGCAATGCTGGCACATGCCAAGCCTATTTGATCCAGGATGGTTCTCCACCCCATGCAGAAACTGAGGAGGTGGCGCAGGTAAGGCACATCCCATGTGCCAGTGCCCTCTTCGATGGCATCCCCAGTCAATCTCCTTATCTGACCTGCAAGACAAAGTTTTCTGGTATGCAATCGGCCCATCCTGCTACTTCCTCGTTGTAACTGATTGTCTTCAGAGCTGCAGCAGAGGAAAGGCTCTCCTTCTGGCACTGCCAACCCTTTGCACGATACCATGGCGTCAAGGCCATGGGTTTCCTGTTACAAACGCCCCTATTTTTCCCCTATTTTTCCTTATTTTTCCAGACGCTCATTCACTCACAATTCACCGAATACTCCAATAGCCCCTATGTTCGCTCACTCGCTTACTTTCCCACAAAGCCCA
>JBBPNA010000787.1:0-10597 GCA_038090555.1 Boletus subcaerulescens | reverse complement strand
CACCACATTCTTCCTTGTTCTATGCCTACCCTTACGCCTACCGGCCCTGAACTTCTTGTCTTGTATTTAAGACCGACTTGTAGCTCGGTTATACCTTAGCTTAGATCTCCCTTGATCATCCCTGTAACACCTCGCTACTTCGTGGAATTCACTTTCTACAAAGCTTCCTTGTCAAGTCTAAGTCTCACCACTAGCACTAGACTAGCTCCTCATCCCTCGAATCCTTGAACCCTTGAACCGTTGTCTAAGCACTAGACTAGCAACATCTCTCTTACTCTAAGGACTTCGTGTTGCCGTGAAGACACGCTTACTCTGAAACCTCATTCCCTCATACCATCCAAGGGCTACGCTTGTCCCTACCTGGGCCAAGCATAACACCTACCACTGTATAGCAGCATGCCAATTCAGCAGGGTTTGATGCAGGGCAGCATCAAGCTGCAAAGTAGGTGGCCAGAAGAAAATAAAGGGATGTGGATTGTCCCAATTCCAAGTGTTATGTGGCCAACCTGTCTCATCAAAATCAGAAGAGAAGTCATTTGCCCAATCGCATCACCCCAGTTACTATCTGGTGGTGTATCAAGAGAAGGAAGATTTGATCAGAATGAGTGTCATGCTTAGTAAACACTTTACTGTTGTTTTCATACATCATATGCCAATGAGAGTCTGATATATCATCCCAAGAAAGGCCAGGTGTATTAGACCAATTGCCGAGTGGATTACCAGCAGTGTCAATATAGTCATCTATATAATGAATGAAGTCTGGATTGTTTTCATAGTAAGCACAGATGTCTGCGGGATCACTGAAGCATATGGGTCGGCAAGGTAACAAGCCAGGCATATTGATAACCCATTTAAGGCGACATGGGTTAATATAGAGGAGGGGTCAGTGTCAAGACCCAGAAATTACCAAATCCAACTCCGGTCAACTCCATACTTGTACCTACATTAATCTCTTTCAGTTCTAGTCTACATTTTCACCTCCTGATCATTACAGCCTATCCCAGCTGTGCTCCGTGCTCCGTCGTTCATCATTCCATTCCAATATACATCGCCTTTGCGCATTAGTCTCGGATCTGGACTTCTTCTGGGTTTTGAGTAGTCTATAAGTCCCCTGTATTATTCTGTCATACCTTCAGTATGAAAATTAACTAAGTTACCTCCTTTCAAGTCTGACTTCACTTCCCTCTTCCTCTACCCTAAATACGAGGACACGGGACCTGACAAGGGTGCAACACATAAGTCCTGTGCCAATGTCCTCACACCTCCATACCTCCGTACCTCCACACCTCCGCAACTCCATACCTCCGTTGACTTTGGTTGAACCTCCTTTCCCTTTACCTATCTCTCTCGGATCTCACCGGACTCAAACCTAGAGGATCTGGACTTGACAGTATTTTTGTACTGCCTCTTGTCACAATCCCTTCCACATTATCATGACTACACATACCACCTGAACTTCATGTGCCAACATGTTGCAGTCTGCCTTTGGCAGCACTTGCACTGTACCAGGCAAATTCATCAGGTTAACCCAATGTGCTGCACCTTCAGCCTCAGCAAGGTGGTGCACTGGCCCTGCCCTGATTCCACTCTCTTGGCTCCCAGAAGACTGAATTTCAGAAGTCTCTGATTTCCAGACCTTACTGGAAGACAAAGAACACGACTGGGGTGATAGAGCCCTGAAACTCCATTACCAGGAGCATGAGCAGTAGGTGGAGGTGGAGATAATGACCCAGAGAAGAGGAAGTCAACAACGTCCCCTTGGCTTTCGAGCCATTCAACCAACTGGCTAATGCCATCTGCGATATGACTCACCAAGCACTCCATCGCAAGAGTACTACTAGTGACACAAGAACCAAAGTCCAAGAAGTGGACAGCTTCGATGGATCAGACCCGAAGAAACCCCGTTCTTTCATAGTGCAATGCAAAATCAACCTCCAAGCCAATGAGAAGGCTTTCCGAAAAGACCAAAGCAGAGTAACCTTTGCACAGTCGTACCTCAAAGGAATGGCCCTTGACTATAATCCTTCCTATATGAACTACAGTCCAACTTTGGCCCTCATAACCCTGTCGCTGAAGCAGAAGCTCAACTCGAGCAACTGCACATGAAGGACACTCAGCGAATCTCAAAGTACATCGTTGAGTAGAACTGCCTCGCAAACCAAATCTGAGAATGGGGACCTGGTGCTCTCCGCCAGAGTTTCTACATTGGACTTCCAGATCATATCAAGGACAAAATTGCTCATCATGGCAAACCTGATAACATCCATGACCTTCGTGCCCTCTCTAAGCAAATCGATCAGAGGTACCGAGAGCGCAAGGAAGAAATTTCACATGCTCCGAAAGCCCCTGTTTCAACCTCTTCCAATCATCACAGCTCCAATAAGTTGTTGAACTATCTACTCAATCAATGCATGCACTTCTGTATCTCAACTTCTGGAGCCCACTTGGCCTGATCAAAACTGAAGATGTAGAGAATGTTTCAAAGTTGCCAGATGTTGAGGAGGAGGAAGATCTGCAAGGCAGTGGGATGCTATTGACCAACACTAGTTACATGGTTTTTGTACATTGCTACAGTGCCCCACAGATAGATCCATCAAGAGTATGCCTACAGGTACAAAAGTCTTAACCAGCATGAAAACCCTCACCCATGAGTATGGATATGAACATGCATCAGGTATGGGTATGGGTATGGGTGGTGGCACCCAGGGATATATCCATGTGAATTTCTAATCTACAATGGTGATAAAATTCAATACAAATTTACAATTGGTGGTACAATTTTCGCTATGAGCTTGTGACATATGGTGCAGATGTAATCCTCAGGCTTGGTTGCAGCACTAGGATGTACAAAGCAAAGGATAAGGACAAGATGGTTGTTGCAATAAAGGACTTGTGCGAGATCATGACCATAATATGTATGAAGGATGCAATCCTGGAAAAGATGTTTCAAGACATCAATCAAGGCCAAATTTGTACAGCAGGGGGTGGAGGATATGAGGAAATATTTTGTACAAGTGTGCATTTCCAAGGACATTGAGATCTTTGGAAAGCTTGACACAACACTGGTGTTTGTGGGCCTAGACAAACTTGAGTGGATCAATGTTGACATTAAGCCTGTCCTCTCCAAAGCTTTATACACTCAGTATGGGGTATGTGGAGTCTAACTATTCTTCTGTAATCCCACAATGTAAAGTTGGTGCATAGTATACACAGAAGCTTCTGATGAAAGTACACACCTCCATGGCATGCAAAGATGTTGGAAAACCTCTCAGGAATATGGCTTGTCTGGATAACAATTTCAATTTTTTGGATGGTACACAGCAAGATCAGTTTTGATAGTTCATTTATGTGTGACTATTTACATGGTGACTAGCACTACAGATCTTATTTGCACAAATCCAGTTGGGGCACTGTGATTTCAGCATTACCAATGCACTGTGATTTGAAGAGGCCAAGATTGGCAAGCTGTCAGATCCTGAATACACAAAGAAATTTGATGCAAGTACCACACACAATGAACTCACAATTAGCAGGACACAATACATTTCATGGCAATTAAAGTGAAATCTCAGTGCTACCATTTTAAACCAGATTGTGATTGTTCACATAATGCACTTTTTTATCCTGACAACAATGTTTTCAAAGACCCTTCATTTCATATGAATAATCATTTTCTCCATGATCTGATGCTTAACCACTCATTATAGATATGACATACATATCTTGGCTGCAGATGTTCAGACTTTTCATGGACACAGATACAGATAGATACCTTAGATCACACTCAGGCAGACAAAGGAAATGGACATGTGTCAAATTGGATAACATATGATGATGATCTGAAAAGGTGTTATATAACTGTAGAGAGCATGGAGCTTCTATAATGTATTTGAATATAGGATCATGTGTTGATATGTTGATGTGATATCTTTCACTGGCTGTATGAATCTGTACCTATTCAACTGAGAAGTATGTTGTTGTTGCTGGCATCCATATAATTCTATTTGTAACAATATGTGACAGAAGCAAATATCTCTGTCCTCAATGCTTAATCCTAAGAGCAAAACTCAATAAATGGTTTACTTCATGATATGCAGCTACACTTCAACAAGCATTGGATATATGCTGCAGACAAGAATAAGACTTCATGTATCTATTAGCTGCTAGGGCAGACCACTTGATGAGTGTTGTGTTACATGTAGGTCTGGCCAGATAAGTTATGCATAAACTCCAAGTCATTGAAGAAATAAAAAGGAGTAAAGCTGTTAAATGAGATTACAGCCACAAGTGCACTGTGTTTTTATTTACAACCCACACTGTGGCACACATTTTTTCAGGAATTCTTGTCAACATGAGAACCAGGAAAGAGATATTGTATGTCTCATAGAAAGAGTGTGGCTGTGCATACACAATTTGTAGGTCAGTGAGCAACTTACTAAAATGTTGGTGAAGAAGAATACTTACTCTAGACATTGATGCCAGTGGTCCCTAATAGTAACATCAGCTTTTACAACGTAATATGAAGCATTAAACAGGCCTACTATTGAAAGACTGGATGGAGAACACAGTGGGAGTTCAAGTGTGGGTTGTAAAGAGTAAGGAGATGGAAGTTCATATGCCATGGCACTAGTTTGTTCCAATCTGGAAACCTCTGAAACAGTTTATGCTAGTTTCCCTTTTTTTATTCCCAACTGTCTGTGAACAGTCAAAGTCCATTTCCTACTATCTAAAGTCTACCGCTGTAAGGAGTATCTAAGGCACTATAAGATACCCTTCCTATTACTGATAATTTACAACTTGGTCACCTTGCCAAAACCTTCCAAGGTCTTATAAGATTGTGATGAGGTATTGAAGATGCTGGCATGGCAGATGGATCTTACTTGCCCAGTGGAGTCATTCTTGTTTATGGGAAGGACAGCAGCACCATTAATGTCCAGACACTGCTTGAGGACTTTCAAGTTCATTTGAAGCACAAGACCATCTTTCATCATTGCAACCACTCTCTTTGTCACATTCATGAACATGGACATCAGTAAGAACAAGGGGAGAGCACCAATGCTCAACATGTGTTTGTGTGACACAGATTGAAGGATATATTGCAAGGAGTCTAGACATGACTTGTCTGAGCAATGAGGTGTGGAATCTGTAGAACTGCTAGAAATAGCATCAGAAGAAAGGGAAGATTTGGCTGGATAACTATTCTGCCCTTTATGTGCTTGCAGCTGAATTTTCTATTGGGAGGTCACTCAAATTGAATCAAGGTGCCTCTGGAGTTGCTTGCTGGTGGCAAAGAGAAAATAACTGACTCAGAGTCAGAGGGTGAACATTTGAAGCTGCTGTCCTCTTTGGTCTGACTCTTCATTGAATCGACATGAATGAGGGAAAGATGGTGGTGTCAGTGTGCCAAAAGATGAGCTCACAGTGAGGAGGTTGGCAGATGCTTATACACACCACCAGCATTCCAGGCTGGACGAACTAGACTTTTCAGCAACATCTGATTGTCAGGAAAGAACAAGTTTCATTGGCAAGTAGTTTTGAGAGAGAGAATGAGGACGTAATGCCAACCTCCTAATTGTCCAGTCAACTTATAAGGAAAGTAGTTTGAGAGTGTGTTCTAGAGTACTCCTGGCAGGTTAGTTCAGGATCAAAAAGAGATATTCATATTGAGACTCAAACAAGTCTTATATAGTAATTATTAATCACAGGTCACATGACCATAAGTATGAATATCTTTCAGCACTCCCCTTATCTAGTATATGGTATATAAATGCATAGATACATAGATAAGTGAGAAGCTATATAGTAAAAATAGAAACACTCACACAATTATTGAGACAGCAAGTAAAGCTCTAAACTGAGCTGGAAGGGAAATTGCTTGAACTTGATGTGTCCAAGGTTCTTGGTGAATATATCCACTAGGTTATCAGTACCAGGGATAAAGAGAAGCTCAACCTGATTCCATACCATCACAGTGCCACAATACAAAGTAATACTGGATTTGAATATATTTGGAGCATTTTTCTGTAATAGGATTCTGTGCTATAAAGAGTTATCCTTGATTGTCACCACAGATAGGGATAGGGCCAAGTTTATAACCAAGCTCTTCCATCATGTGAGAGATTCAGATGTATTCTGCCTCAATAGAGGATAGAGTAGTGGTTTTTTGTAAGTGTGAGTTCTACAAAAGCACAACACTTCGATTGTCTGACATAAGGCACCATTTGTCCAGACAAAGAGAGTAAATGGAATTACAAAGAACAAGCACTGCTGTGAATACTGCTCCTTAGCAAGCTGCGTGATGATCACATTGTAAGGCTGTATGGAATTCAAGATATCAATATCTTGACAAAAAAGAAGTCAATTTACTAACAGTATGACTGGTTTTCCGCTTGTTATTCTCCTTCACAACCTAAAGAATATGACAGAGAAATGGACAGTGGTTCTTGACAACACTCCATTAATGGATTCAAGCCCCAGGTCCTCAGTAACTCCTTGAAAGATTGGTTCAAAAGATTCAAAGAATAAATGCATACATACTTAATGATAGTACAAAGTGCAAGGAAGATGTTCCACTTCTACAGTGGAAACAGACTGAATCAAGGGGTCAAGGATTCAAAGCAACTAGTCTAATATCAGAAGGAGTTTTTAGAGTGAAGGTAACTGAGGTGTGATTCAAGGAGATCTAAGCTAAAGTACATGGAGTAGGTATTGGGGTATATATACCCAAGTTACAATTTTAGGGCAGACAAGACAAGGGCAAACATAGAACATTATGGAAGGTGGAGGAAGTAGTTGCTGATGAAGTAAGTGAAGTAGTGACAAATCAAGGGTGAGTCAGTAATGAAAGAAAAAGATTGTCCTAGTATGAGAGTTGAATGTGTAAGTATAAGACAAGACAAAAGAAAAGAGCAAGTCATAACAGTTCCCTATCCTTTGAGCTTTTGGAGGGGTGTAGAAGTGGTTGTCATATGCTTTATATGTAGTGTCATTAGGGTTTAAAATCTTAACCATGAGGTCTAGAAGAGTAATTTGACCATCACATAAGATCCATTATGTACGGTGCATGCACTCCTCTGGCAATAGACATTCTGACACAGTGGGGGTTGTATTTGAGCCTTGGGTATCAGTAGAGGCCATTGTACATCTGTCTAATATGGTTGAAGGGCAGAAGCATTGTGGAGAATTAATAGTTGTGAGAGGTGAGGTTCCAGTGAGAACAGTTGTTTACATAACTTATCCTGATATATGTGCTCTCAGACAAGTCTGAAGAAAGGTTATCCAAACATGTGACATGCTCTCTATAAATTCATATGGATTTTGCATTAGTTGTGGTCATTTTGCACCTCATTCATTGATCAATCATTTCATATTCTAACCATGTCCATATTGTTAATACTTCACCTTTTCAAGAGTAAGAAGATTTGAAACAAGTTGCACAGCTTCCAAATAATTTCTTTACAAAGTCCAGAGGGTGTGAACCAAAGTCCAGTCAGAGATGAGGTGTAGGGGATTCAGTGTTTGTCATTGACTGACAGTGACATCTGGAGTTGTCAGAGGAGGGTGTACCAGGAAATGAAGGGGTTGGGGACATCAGCATAGGACTTATATGTCGCGCCCTTGCCAAACTCATGGTTCTCATATTTCAGAGTAGAGGAAGATGAAAAGGGAAGCCAGACTCAAAAGGAGGTGACTTAGTTAATATTCGTACTAAAGATACAACAGAGAAGTACAGGAGTTTATATATGCTAAGGACCTAGAGAAAGTCTGGGTCTGAAACTACTGCATTGAAGAGACTGGTGTGTCCCTATGGTTGTATCCCTCTATTTTTTTATTATCCATCATCTCATACCTTGCCCACACCCTATCCTGTTACTTATTGTCAAAGGCTGAAGTTATCCTGTTAGTCCAGTACCACCGGATTAGCCTGGTCTACCTCGGTCTATGACTAACACACTGCTTATACTGCCATGTCGCCCATATTACCTATTAGGTTTCATTTCCTTTGATTACATACTCACTATGACTGACCTTAAAGGGTCAGTCTTTCTGATATTATATTTCCTTGATTGTAGCTAGGGTCCGGGTATGCTTGAACTATAAAGTTAGTAGACTTGGAAATTGGAATAAGCTCACAACTACCATCACCATCACTATCACCATCACCATCACCATCACCATCACCATCTACCATCACTGTCTACCATCTATCAATTAATGTCTACCGACTCACTGTCCAACGTCTTCATGTCTTTCCTTTCTTCACCAACACCTTCACCGTCAACTGGACTACTGGTCCGTGCTTATTGAACGCTAACGTGCCTAGGACAGAATGAGCGAAGGGTACCAACAAGTAGGTACATGGTAATGTAACTAGAGAGTGGTATGTAGTGGAATGCATATGTGGGCAAAAGCCCATAGGGCTTTCCGGTCCGAAGTGACACCGTGCCGGGAAAAGCGAGCTGCGTTCCCTAGAAGAAGGAGGGAGCGACGCGGGCTGAGAAGCTCTCCCCCAGCGAAGGAGCGAATGAGGACCTACCTCAATGAACGGGAGGCATTGCATGGCTAGTGAGCCTTTCTACCAGGTAGGGTCATTCTTGCAGGTATGGGGCAAGGATGACAGTGTGTTTCCGTAGGTATAATGTAAAGGATTTGCCTGACCAACGTCCCATGGCTTGGATGACGTCAAACAGGGTGCCCAAAAGAAGGTAGTGGAGGGTTTCACCTATTTGAAGGCTGTGGCCTTTGAGGGTGGGAAGGTCATGCCGTGCAACGATCTCCTGTATGCACTTTGTTACCTCGGTTTTGTGAGGGGACGAAGGCCCTTGGGGTGCCTCCAGGCAAAAAGGTGGTCGTCGGGGCCCAGGTTGTTGATATCAAAATGGTTCTGGAGCCACACGACTGGATCAGTGAGGTGATTGAGGGTCGCACATTGAGTGGTTTCTCCTGTTTTTGAGCATTTTGTGATTGGAATGCGGAATGATATGGTAGGGACGTTGTTGTGATCATGGACGGGGGTCATGTGATGTCTCCGGATGAACGAGGAGGGGGAATTGGCGTATTTAGCGAGTGATGGGACTGTGAATTCTCCCAGGTGGGATACTGAGTAGAAGGTGACAATGATGCATGCGAAAACGGTGGCATCGCGTGGTTCGGATAGGTTGAGATACGTGAGGAATAGTAGGAGGATGCGACATTCGAAGGGGGCCCTCTTTGTGAGCGTGAGGGAGTTGGGTGCGAGGCATGTGGCACCTACTACTACTGCCTGTGTTTCGGAGGCATTGATAAGCCAGGGGACACCATGGAGGAGGTGCCAAGCCCTTATTCCGGCGATGTGGTTCAATATTGCAGAACCAGAATAGGATCCCGCGCAGCCAGCAATGAAGGAAGACAGGAGTGATTGAGATGCAGGTGCACACTGGTGGTCGGGGACGTCATGGATGTCACAAAAGCCGTGGAAAACGAGGAGGCTGGATCCATAGGTTTCCTTGGTCTTTTCCGACCAGGATGCTGACATGACGTCCAGGATACGGTCGAGCTGCGCCTCGGGAATGGGTAGTTTGGTTCCCGCAGTGTCGTTGAGCATTCGCGATGGGCCTGGAGCAGGGAGCCATGTGCAGATGTGGTCTCTGGCGAGGCAGTGCGGGCATAGTGAAGAGGGTAAAGAAGTGAGGGTGGGTGGGTATGGGCAGGGAATTTGGTTCTTGGGGACGAGATGGGAGGGGGCAGCTGAGCAGGGGGTGAGCGGTGGGTCGAACCGCGGGCGCTGTGCGTCCCTAGGTGAGCGTGTCTCTGATGAGCTCGTCCTCTTCTTGGGTTGCTGAATGCCATCATTTGGTTGCTTCTCGAACAAGCTGCTCTGGATTTTTGCCTCTAGTTGGGAGAGGGAGATGGGGGGTTTGGGCTGTTGTGTCTTGTTTGAGGTGGGATATGGGGTTGGTGGCATCAATAATGAAGGGGAGGAGGGGGGGAGGGATGGGGATCCTCGGAAGGAGGAGATGTAGAGGGGGGTACTCTCCCCGTGATGGTCCGTCCGCTGGGTTGTCTTTGCTCTGTACATACTCTGTGTGAATATGTGTGATGCCATGTGCCTCAGCGAGGACATCGTGAATGCGGCAGAAGACGTGGTTGGTCTCCGTGTTGCGGCTATGGGCTGACCACCATCCTTTGACGACGCCATTGTTATCGCTGAATACTGTAACCCTCGGGATACCCTCAAGAGTGGCGTTGAGCGTTCGAACAAGGAGTTCAAAGCCGACTGCCTCTGCCCACCTGATGTCTCTCGATGCACCTCTGGACGTCTGCCAGTGGGGGAGGAGGCGCCAAGCTCTCCACTTAGGGCCGATTGTGATGGCAATCCCCATGCCAGAGCTGGCATTGGAGAAAGCCTGAACGTTGACGAATGGGAGTGGGGGAAGGATGGGGATGGAAATGTTGCCTTGGCACAATTGGTTGTCCCACCATATAAGGTTGTTTGTGACTGATTTAATTGGGCAGTGCAGCATGAAGGGCTTTTCGGCACAGAGTTTCATCATGCGCTCTAAGCCCGTGAGGTATGCCCTACCTTGTGGCAGCGCGGCGGAGGCATGGAGTAGCTTAC
>JBBPNA010000786.1:0-10603 GCA_038090555.1 Boletus subcaerulescens | reverse complement strand
TGCAAGATCAATATCGTGGGAGAAAGTTGGGCTTTGTGGGAAAGTAAGCGAGTGAGCGAACATAGGGGCTATTGGAGTATTCGGTGAATTGTGAGTGAATGAGTGTCTGGAAAAATAAGGAAAAATAAGGAAAAATAGGGGAAAAATAGGGGTGTTTGTAACACTGAAGGTGTGGTAACTGTGTGCTGTGGCTGTGACACCCACAATAATGCCACGGTCACTAGGTTCTCAAAGATGCGACACAGTTTTTCTCTCGTTCAACACCCAGCCTCGCAACCATGATCCCGGCAATGGATCTTATTGAAGAACAACTTACCAAGTTCATTCACAACCACTCTCTCACCTTTGATCTGTGCCGGTGTCACCTTGGCAAAATGAACACTCAACCATTATTACTCTTTGACGGATGCCTCCAAAGTCTATCGCATTGCCATGGGTGCAATTTCATCACTCATGCACCATATTTCTCAATGTTTTCACAGTACTACACCCACACCACAAACTTAATTATTTCTGACTCGCCAAATGGGAAGATAACTGGATTCAAACCGTGGAACAACTTGTCCGCGATCGGTTCACATCGACTTACACTATGGAGGAAGAACACGACACTGACATCGAAATAGTGGAGTCCCCATCGGTAAAGATATTCTATCTAGCAATCTTTCGTAACTAACATACAAATGGCAGCAGGGAAATATGTTTGATAGTATGTCGTCTCTGGCACCTCCCAAGCCAGCGGATTTGTGGGGCGAGCTTGATAGGTATCTCCTGGCTGATGTCGAGCATGTCACTGACCCGGTCATGTGGTGATTTGAGCGTCGCATCACCTATCTGTGTTTGTCCCGCATGGCTATTGACTACCTCAGCATTCCTGGTAAGTATTATATACTAATTTCTTTTCTCTGTACAATACTGACACGTTCTTCTAATAGCAACCTCTGTGGACGTCAAATGGCTGTT
The DNA here is from genome assembly GCA_038090555.1 of Boletus subcaerulescens. Taxonomy (NCBI): domain Eukaryota; kingdom Fungi; phylum Basidiomycota; class Agaricomycetes; order Boletales; family Boletaceae; genus Boletus; species Boletus subcaerulescens. Next base: position 9,640 of record JBBPNA010000786.1, on the reverse strand, counting down.
TAGCTGGGGTCGACTGATCCTTTCCCACGTCCGCTCACGACTGTTGGCTCAGTCAACACGAGCTCTCGTCTGCCTTGGCTCATGGAGCCTACTCAACTTGGTGAAGGCAGAGGATTTGAAGGCAGCAGCTGAGCTACCAGATGTCGATGAGGAGCAAGGATTGGAGGATGGGTGGGATAGTATTACTGTATAGTACTTTTGAATCCTGAATGAATTTCTTTGGTCCGTGTTGCTACAGTGAAAACCCACAGGTATACCCACAGTGGGTTGACCCATGGGTAATTTTGAGCTGTCAAACGCTCAGAGAGAAAGGAGTCCCAGAACTCACCTAGGAGGGTTCGAATCGAGCTAACCGACCCGGGACGCGCAGCGGTCGCACAGCGCGACACACACAGCATACAGGAAGACCCTACAAGTGTCAGGAACGAGCGCCGCAACAAAACGAACGCACCAAGTCGAGATACCAGGCCAGGAGGCCATATGGATCCACAGAAGGCGTCGAAAGTCAGAGAGGGCGATTCGGGCCGCGGAAACGTTGTCGAAGGCAGCGCACACAATGGGATAGACCTCAAGAGCGATAGGAACGAGCGCGCTACGTCGAGGTAGAGGGCCAGGAGGCCACATACAGGTCCAGGACGCGAGGAGAGATGTTGAGCGCGAATTGAAGCGCGAGATCAATGGAGATGGCGTCCATATGGATGGGAGAGGTGACGGGAAGGGCGCTGCAACGAGCGCAGCACACCGTGACTCGAAACGAGTCGAAACGGACGCGCTAGCTGAAAACCAGGCGAGTCAGCACGGTCAGCGCAAGCGCACGAAGGCGGGCGTACCTGAGGCGTCCAAACTATCCACCCAACACCTCAGAAGGCCTAGTACCGACCATATCAACCCTCCGTGTCGCCGAGGACGACTCAAATCAAGATCTAAAAGTGTCAATACCACCAGGACTCGGAGGACTCACCAGGCCACCAAAACGCGCCGAGACCGAATCGGGCTAATCGGACGCGATCTACACATTGTACATGGACCATAGGTGATGTAGAAACACCCCCAGGGCACGAAACGTGAAGATGGAGGCACCCGAGTCGAGGGCAAAAAGTATATAGTTTTTTTTTTTTTTCATGTAATTACTTGAATATAGTATGTGCTTAATCTACTTACTATTCTACTACTGGTGCGAGTCGTGAAAAGGGAAAAAAAATTATGTGCGCTGTATTGTACTGTACGGCTGTAGCACTGTACGCAGTACGCGCTGTGAGCACTGTGACAGCACGACTGAGAGAGCTGAAGAACTGGACCGACACTTAAAAGAGACCGGTCAAGTCATCGGACCACTGCACGGCCTACCAGTTTCGATCAAGGACCACATTACTGTAGTGCTGTAAGTGGCTGTACAGTGCTGCACAGCTACTTGACAATTTGCTGATGTGCCTCTCACGATCGTAGATGTTTCATGGATGATCAACCCCATACAAACATTTGGAAGTATAGTTTGCAGAGCAGTGAATGTCACTCAAGCGAACACATTATGGGATCTCTTTGTTACCAAGCAGCAAGTCACTATCGATGACAAAGTGTATTTTGCTGCTGTGACTCATGCAAGCGATATGCATCTTCTCGAGGACACTAATTGTTGGCGTATCCAATGTGTGACCTCGTTGCACATTCCAAACCTTATATGATTCATTATATAGCTTCGTGTTTCATTCTGTATGCTCCCTCAGTCATTCGGTCACGACGTCTGAGGGTAAGCATCTCTGTTCATCTACTATACATCTATACTCACATGTCCGTAGTTGACTCTGTCCAGGTATTTAATCTAAGTCGTTCGGTCACGATGTCTGAGGTTGACTCTGTCCAGTTTCAACAGGTTATGAGCCCTGAGTCGGCAGTATTCCCGCTGACCTACCTGGACTGATCCGAATCAACCCACCATCCTTTTCGGCCCTTCTAATGACTTCTCGTGCCATGTGTGTGCCGGCGTGCGCCCCCATCCATTTGGTCGTGTGATTTTCCCCATTTAATCATGTCCTCCCCAAAATTTCGTTATCACACATCTATGTCTCCTCCCACCACCTGTGGCCGCACTCAGAGTGCTCAGCCCATCATGCCAGCACATCCCATGTCCACTCCCACCCAACCGTCTGGTGGTACCTTGCCCCCACCTCCCATCATGCCCTCTGCAGTCAAACCCCCTGCGATCATGCGTCTCGATCTCAGCACGAGCGACGCCATCAAGGTTGTCACCACTGTGCTTGACTGCGGCTCTCACAACTGGTCCAAATGGAGCATGAACTTCAAGGACTATCTCCTGTCCAAACACGCATGGCCCTATGTCCTTGGAACCATTGCACACCTGAGTGAGGCGAGCGACCCGTTTGGAGCCGTTCTCTGGGATGTGAACAACGAAGCGATCGTTGCTATCATGCACAGTCACTGCTCTCTAGAGGAGAAGCTTTTCCTTGAAGGCCATACCAATGCTTTTTATGTGTGGAAGACTCTCCGCAAGTGTCACGAACAGATCGGCCCCATCGCCCAGATCACTCTGATCCAGTGCCTCTTGCAGCTCCGTTACTGCAGGGCAGAGCACTTCTCTGCCATGAGTGTTGATATTTCTGAGACTGTTCGGCGCATATACACGATGGGCATGCCAACCGCCGATACGTTCACACTGATCATGATGATGAATGCCATGACGGACGACCTCCCTCATGTCTGCGATCAGATCACGGATGCGATCGTCCGCAGCACTACTGACGATCCGTACACTCCCCTCATGGCAATGTCCCGCCTCATGATGGAACAGCAGCTTGTCGACTCGAAATCTGTTGCACCATCCAATCTGGTCCTTGCAGCGTCCGTTGCGCCCGCTGCCTCTCATGCGGCTAAGACCTGCACTGTCTGTGGCAAAACCGGACACACGAAGTGCTGTGTCAATCCCAAGTGTCCCCCTGGTTGCCGCGTTGGTCACACTTGGCCAGAATGCTTCAGTGAGGGAGGTGGCCATGCTGGCCAACATGATGCTGTCCTCCAAGAGCATGCTGACCACAAGCATGGCAGTGCGGCACCTGGTACTGTCTCCACCGGTAAGCTGGGCAATATCCACGACGATCAGTCGGGCTGGGCCTACATTGTCGACCCGTCTACCAACACCACGTTCTTACTTCACGACGCTCCAGCCGTGGGCTCTCCCCTCGTGGCTGCCACTTTGGAATTCGCTGGTCTTGCCTCTGATGTCCTCATGGCCAAGACTGCTCGTTCTCTCCCTGCCTACGACATGGACGAGTTCAATGCCTTGTTCCTCAACCTGGAGAGCCTCCATGCCTCTGTGAACTGGTGTGTTTACTCCCAGCCCGTTGGCCTGGCGGCTGTCGCTTATAAGGCCCTGAACCAGCGGGCCCTGACTGTCATTGACCCATCCATCACCCCCTTTTTCTTGGACACTGAGGCTTCCATTCACATCAGTAACTGCGCAGATGATTTCTACTGCTTGCATCCTGTTGCGCCGTGTGCTGTCCATGGCGTTGGTGGTTCTGCGGTCCAAGCAGTCGGCATAGGATCCATCCGTCTTGTGGTTGCTAAGGGCATTCATGTCACGCTGGACCATGTCCTCTTCATTCCCAGCACAACTGTCCGTCTGATCTTGGTATCTGTGCTGACCTCTGCCCTTGAGTGCATCGTGCACTTTGCCGACTCCCTTTGCTGGGTCACCTCTGCCAATGGCACTCGTGTCCTCTCTGGTAATCACACCGCGTGCTGTCTTTATGCTGTGTCTGGTAGTCAATTGACTGCTGCACACATGTTCATCACTGCTCTGGCGCCCTCCCTTGAAGTCTGGCACCGACATTTGGGGCATGTGAACTACTGTGCTGTGGCGGAGCTCATCTGTCGGTCTCATGCTGCTGGTGTGCATGGTATGCCCCCTCTTTGCTCTGCCACGCCTCCCTCTTGTGAATCCTGTATACTTGGCAAACAGACTCGTTCCAGTGTACCGAAGGTCCAGGAAGGGGTGCAAGTGAGTAGAAAGTTGGGAATCGTGCATGTTGACCTTTTAGAACACCCAGACCACGTGTCCAGTTGCAGCAATCGCTATGTGTTAAACATAATAGATGACTTCTCCTCTTACTGCTGGATGATTCCCCTTGGTGCAAAATCTGACGCGTTCCTGGCTCTTCGTACCTGGGAGATTGTGCGGGAGGCCAAAACTGGCTTATGCGTCGGCATCCTACACTCTGATAACGGCGAACTAAAGTGTAACGACCTCAAAGAATGGTTTTCCTCACGCGGCATTGTTCACCAATTTACCACCCCTCACACCTCTGCACAGAATGGGTGGGTCGAATGCGTTCACCGTACACTCATGGGGAAAGCCTGCACAATGCGAGCATCGGCTGACTTCCCAATCAATCATTGGAATGAACTCCTGCTCATCACATGCTACCTAATGAACCACACGCCTGTCAAGTCACAGCGAGGTCGTATGCCCTATGAGCAATGGTTTGGTCGCATGCCCAATCTCTTGCATCTCTGCAAGATCAGCTGTCGTGCATTTGTGCTCATTCAAAACCATCATAATCCCAAGATTTTCGATCATTCGGTAGAGTGCCAACTCATCAGTTATTCCCTTGATTCTAAAGCTTACTGCTGTTACCACCATGCATCTGGGAAGGTCTTCACATCCTACCATGTTTCTTTCATAGAGTCGCATCAGGCAAGTCAGCTCCCAGCTCTGTGCCCAACGTCCTCATCCTCCCCTCCTATTCAGACCAATGTTGTTCCTCCCTCCCCCTTATCACCTTTGTTCCCCCCTTCAACTGACACTCTGTGTCCTCCCGCTCCCCATCGTTCTACGTGTATCTCTCGTCCCACAGAATGATGTGCTGCTGCAATTGGTGTACTGTATGTTCCGGCCGTCCAATGGGCTGTCCTTGCCGCTGTTATCGCTGCTGAGTCCCTTCCTGCGTGCCCTGATGTAGCCTCCCCAGCTCCTTTATCCCCCAGTGGCTTTGACAACGATGACCTGTTTGCAGGTGTCGTGTCTGATGACCCAGCCACATATCAAGAGGCCATAGCCTCCCCACATGCCGCGGATTGGACTTGTGCTCTCCAGGAGGAGTTCGCTTCCCTCAAGGAGCTTGACGTGTACCGTCTCGTCCCCCGTTCTTCTGTCCCTGCGGGCCATTGTATCATGCATGGCCATCCCATATTCCGGTTGAAACGTGACAAGAATGGGAACCCTTCCCACTTTAAAGCTCGTTATGTTTGCAAGGGGTATTCTGTGGTCTATGGACAGGACTATATGAAAACTACCTCCCCTACAGTGCGCATGGAATCCTTCCGTGTACTGGCTCACCTTGGTGCTGCGCTCAATTGGGAGATCGAGCAGTTGGACATCAAGATGGCTTTCCTCAACAGCGTACTTGAGCCTGACAAGGTGTGTTACATGGAACAGCCTGAAGGGTTTGTCAAACCTGGCTTTGAGAGCTATGTTTGGGAGCTGCAATGGGGTTTGTATGGCATGAAACAAGGTGGTCGCATATGGAACAAAATGCTCCACTCCCAACTTGTTGCATGGAACTTCACATGTCTAGACTGTGAATACTGCATGTACTATCAATGTGATACTACTGGGATTGTTGTGCTAGCCATCCATGTCGATGACTTCTTTATGCTCAGTGACTTGAAGTCTGCGCTTCAGCAGTTCAAGTCCCAGCTGCAAACTCGCTGGCAGATTTCCAACGGTGGGCCTGCGCATTTTCACATTGGCATTGCCATTGAATGTGACAGGCATGCGCAGACCGTTGTGCTCTCCCAGACTGCCTTGATCGATCGCATCATACTACAATTTGGCCTTGCTGATGCCCATCCCATTGGCACTCCCTTCGAACCAGGAACGTACCTGTCAAAGGCATTGTCCCCAGTGTCGGACTGCAAGCACACCAAGATGTCTCGGACACCATACTGTGAGCTAATTGGATCGCTCATGTACCTTGCTATTGGTACCTGTCCCAACATCGTGTTCGCCGTCAATCAGCTCTGTCGATTTCTTGACTGCTATGGCAAAGTCCACTGGGAAGCTGCCAAACGTGTCATTCGTTATCTCAAGGGTACCCGGACCTTCCGACTCGTCCTTGGCGGCGAACATGTTATCCATCTCCTTGGGTACTCTGACAGCGATTATGCCGCATGCCCTGACACCAGGCACTTGACCAGTGGCTTCTGTTTTTCATTGGGCTCCGGGATGATTTCCTGGTGTTCCTGTTGCCAACGTCTCATCACCCTCTCAATGTGTGAGGCTGAATACGTAGCTGCTTGTGAAGTGTCCCAAGAGCTCATCTGGCTGCGCGAACTTCTCGCTGGTATTGATTTCCATCAGATCACTGCATTGCCCCTTTTATGCGACAACAATGGCACTATCGTGCGGTCTCGAGTGATCCTGTTTTCCACTCCAAACTCAAACACACCCCAATCAAATACAAGTTCATCTGCCAACGTGTCGAAGATGGCCAAATTTATCTTCACCGCATTGCATCACCCGATAACGTCGCAGACACACTTACAAAGGCACTCACACGTCCTGCTTTCGAATGTCACCATAGCAGTATGGGTCTTCAGGATCCCATGCGAGGAGGAGTATCTTCACAGGAGTAGTTTCCTTTTCATTTTTTTTCTTTCTTCTCATATCTCTTCCATTTCATTTTTATTCATTTTCAAATGCACATGATACACGCGTTGAGAAAGAGTGTTGGCATATCCAATGCATGACCTCGTTGCACATTCCAAACCTTATACAATTCATTATATAGCTTCATGTTTCATTCTGTATGCTCCCTCAGTCGTTCAGTCACAACGTCTGAGGGTAAGCATCTCTGTTCATCTACTATACATCTATACTCACATGTCCATAGTTGACTCTGTCCAGGTATTTAATCTAAGTCGTTCGGTCACGATGTCTGAGGTTGACTCTGTCCAGTTTCAACACTAATGTCATGGATGCTTTGTTGCTCGCCGACTCGCTCATTGGGTACACAATTCATACTCATCACACTGTATTTTAGCTCACCACATTTTAGCACCTTAGGTTCAATTTGACATCTCACATTCACAATGACTAAACATGGTGTATAATAGTTGATCAAAAGTCTGTAGTGCGACTCTACTTTGTTGTACATGTATCCAACGTGTTCATTCACCCCAATAATGACTGCTTTTGTATGGTGGCAAGGCGAGTGCAGGTCACAAATGTCTCTGGCCTTGTACATTATAATATATTATAATCCCTTGGCAATAAGGGGCATAAGTGCGAGTGACTCCCAATTTATTTAGGGGACTTGTGATTCTCCTGATGGATGATGTAATTACGTGCAGCCATTTCCATTATAAACCTGAGATCCATGGGCGTGGATGGGACAAGGAGCCATACATGCATTGTCCCATGGGACACCTATGCCAACCAGCGTGTCCGAGCAATGAAGCACCCATCTCAATGATGCAGCAGCATGAGAGGGACATGCTGCAGGCCAGGGGTATACAAGACTGTATAAACTGTATGAGTGTGGTGGAACCATTTGGAAAGGGAACTGAATGAGGGGAAATTCATAACAGAGTCGGGTGAGACGATGGTGATGAGTGTCCGAGTCTGACGACTGTGGTGTTTGCTGTAGTAACCATGACATACTATGTAGTATCTTCCTGTCACACGAATTGAACAAGTAGTTTGCCAACAGTGTATGTCTTGTTGACGAGCTGAGTACTGGCAAGATCAGCCAGGGTGGTTTGTCAGGAGAGATGAAGGAGTGTGCAGTTGGGTTTGAAATACTAACCCTGCCCAACTCAACTCAACCAGCACTGTAACATGAAGATCAATACCGCCTGCTGCATCATGACAAGTACTCACATAGCATCACAGACACTGCCTGCATTGGCCAAAGCCGTGGCCCTTTCCCATGCAGGAAACTTCACGTACCCTTGGAGTGCGCTGTGGTTACACACGGGTCGTTCAGAATTGAAAACGGCCCTGGTTTTGGGACTGTTTTCGTGCTGTTTTGAAATTGGTTTTGGGTAGCCAAAACCATGTTGAATTCTGACATACCCAGTTTTTGGGCAGTTTTCGCTGCTGTTTCGGATTATGTAAGTGGCAGAGTTTTAAGTTCTTGCACTGTAGCTCGAGATCAAATGATAAGGCTTCTTCTATCATCCCACATTACTGTACTGCAATCTGAGCTTTTTGTGTGTCACTTGGATTCTCCTTGTCCTTGGAGGCTGAGTGAGGAGCCATGCAAGCTGGTTTCTTCCCTGTGGACTTCAGAGTCAACACTTGGGTGCTCAGAGGTTTCTTGGCCATGTCCATAGGTACACAGCAAAGCCTTCGACAGGCTGGAAGGACAAGAATGAGCACGCACGAGCACGCACCGCAACTTGGAGTATGCACAGAGAAATTCAAACTCAGACTGTTGTGCCGGGCATGCCAAAAGCAATCAGCAAAAACAACATGCTGGTTTGAACCCAAAACCAAAAACCAAAACAACATCAAAATGGCCCCAAAACTGGGGCCGTTTTCAATTCTGAACTACCCAATTGCTCAAGCTAACAAAAGGACTTCCAAATGCAGTCCTACAGCCTCACTACTGTACAAAGCCATGGTTGTCAAGGTCCTCCCATGCAGACTTCACAATCTTGCACATCCAGACGAATGGTAGGCCCAACTTGCAACAAAAAGCACATTGTGTCAAGATCAGTGGTGCAACCCCTGCCATTCTTTTGAAGATCACTCAGTGCTACTGCTGAGGGAATCAGATTTGAGTTAACGCTATGGCAAGGGGGAAAATGGAAGAACATGCTACCAACGTACTGCATGCATCCCCAAATGTGAAATCACTCATACTGATTGCCACCTCTGGCCCTATATGGGAATCGGCAATGATAACCGAACAAAATGTTCAAGGAACTGGAAAGCAGCTATGGTTACACAACATCATGTGGAAGCAGGCAGTCAAGCTGGAAGGGCCCATGTCAAATGACTGTCTGGAAATTTTTAGGGAAGCCTTGAAGCCAAATACTTCATTGGTGACAACATTTTTGACTGCAGCCAGTCTTGCCAAATCATTTGCCCTCTCTGGCATGGGTGCGTGGGTAATCCCAGAAATACCAAATATACTTACATGGTATGCTCCATGGGTATACATGCTAGATGAACTCATCCGCGACATACCAAATATAATTATTTTCTCACAACTCCATACCCATTCATGTTTGTCAACTCCCCCTTGTGTAGACTTGGTGGTCTCCAACATTCACCTATGATTACTGGCCAGGAACACATAGTGACCCCAGTCATCCTCATCAAAATCAAAAGGTTTGGCCACTGGAAGCTGGAAGGGGACAACACCAACTCTCAAGTTGAACAACATCTCTATCTCGCACAGCAGTGTTGAAATCTGGGTATTCACTTTCTGCTCTTCTATTCCATAACCCAGATTCTAGACCTGATTACATTAATGGTCCAGACCTTCAGACAATAGGTCTGAGTACACTATCACATATTACTCATTATATGACATCATAGATAACCGCCATTATTGCTATTGGCTATAGATAGGACTCTTATCATTCGTGATACAAAATGACTCATTCCTATCTC
>JBBPNA010000785.1:0-10613 GCA_038090555.1 Boletus subcaerulescens | reverse complement strand
GAGGCAATGAGTCGGGCTAGGACAGCGAAGTGGAGAAGAACAAGAAAGATGCAGCGCCACTTCGCTTCTCACGCGCAGACTAAAACCTACGCGCGGCTCGTGCCTCGCCTTGCCTAGGCCACCAGCAGCGTCGGTCACGTTTTTGACACGGGAGCAGTGATTGGCGCGGTCATACGTGGCGTGTTGTATCAAATGCGGGTGCAATACGTCGTCTACCCGAGCTGATAATTGTCATCCCTTTGGTCGCATCTTTCCCTTCACGTCCACTTCTCTCATCACCGCCATGGGCAACTCTGGAAACGCACAACGCATGGCCACTATATCCGCCAAGCATGCGGCGCGAGACAAGGCACTCGCATTGGCTTCTCCATATGACAGCAACACTCATGACCCCTTTCTGCATGCGACAGGTAGAGAATCAGTTATCCGAATCATTGGGCGATTTGATGACGCGTTCCCCTTTCTTTTCTCAGCTTCGGAGATCGTCGAAAACATCGCTTCGGGTGTATGGACTGCATCGCAGGTTCTTGACGCATATATGGCACGCGCAGTGGTGTCTCAAGCCAAGACGAACTGCATCACCGAAGGTGAGTTCGGAAATGAATAGGTTACGTTTGGTGTGCCAACCCCTTCGTCCGTCCGTCCGTCCTAGTCCTCTTTGAAGACGCGAAGAAGCAAGCGAAGGAGCTTGACGAGGAGTTTTCTCGCACGGGCAAGCTGCGGGGACCTCTTCATGGTGTTCCAATGAGTTTCAAAGACCAATGTATGCTTCTTGATTAGATTATGTACATTGACGTGCTCAGTGAATGCGCAGACGAAATCAGTGGTTATGACGCAACTATCGGTTTCACGCATTGGGCCAATAAACCATGCACTACGGATGCCTTCGTAAGTTCACTATCGGTGTTGATGTGCCTTTCTTGCACTCATTCTCCGATAAGCTTGTATCTCAGTGCAGAAAAGCAGGGGCCATCATCATCGTCAAAACAAATGTGCCTCAAACAATGTTCGCTTTTGAATGCTCCAATGCACTTTGGGGTCGAACCACGAACCCATGGGGCGAAAAATATACTTGCGGAGGCAGCTCTGGCGGAGGTTTGCTTTTCGTACTTTGGACATAATGCAAACTGATTTGGCGCGTATATATTTAGAAGCTGCCCTGTTAGCAATGGATGGGTCCGCACTCGGTGTTGGCTCGGATATCGGCGGAAGTCTGCGCATACCTACTTCATATTGCGGTATCTACGCTATCAAGCCTTCGCCTGACCGAGTGAGCAGTGACGGTGCGAGGGGTATGATCGGAAGTTCTATCGGCGTGACGAGCATGCTAATGCTCGGCTTCACAGGTTGCAACCCAGGCTATGAGGCAATTCGAGTTTCGTATGGCCCAATGGGAAGGTACAGATCCTTTTGTTGGGTTTGATACACAATGCTTACCAAAACGACAGGTCAGTCAGGGACTGCGAGCTGTTTTGCCGCACTGTGTTCGGCGAACAGGATTATGCCCATCAAACTGTTCCGGTGCCGTTCCGCCCTGTTGAATTGTCTGGCAAACTTAAATTCGGGTACTACGTTTCAGGCAAGTTGCCTCCCGCTTGTCATGAATACAACTAGAGCTCATGATAATTATGTGTGCAAAAGATACAATTATACATATTTCCCCCGCGAACGTCCGGGCTGTCCAGGAGACAATCGACGCTTTGAGGTCTCAAGGACATGAATGCGTCGAGTTTTCGCCTTCATTGAGTATGTTCAAGTCATTTGTTATTTGGAGGCTTGCTGACGCCATCTAGGCAAAGAAGCGATGAGCACTTTCGTCGCACTTGCTACCGCTGATGGCTACAAGAGAATGCTCTCAACGATTGAGTCTGACCCCAAGGTACGAGTCACTCAATATGGCACCGTTTTTCAAACTAATCGTTGCACAGGAGACAAGCCTGTTTCTTTCGACTCTAGGTCCAAAACTTCCAGGTCAGTAGTTCTCATTGTTAGCTCCAAGTAAGCTACATGGCTCAAGCGCTCACCACTCGTCCACCCACGCAGGATTTGTACGCCGCTTTATTGCTTGGGCAGCTTACACATTCTACCACGACAAACCTTTCCACGACCTCTTTTCACTCGCATGTTCAAAATCTGTATCTGAATTCGTGGAGTACACCGATCGGCGCAACAAAGTTACCAAGGCATGGTACAAGGAGGTGAGTACGAGCAACCTCCCGCGAATCTATCTTGATGGTCCGCCCCAAATAGGTCTGGGACAAATACGGCTTTGATGGCATTATCGCACCGGTCCAGTCACTACCCACTATCCCCCACGGGTAAGCATTGTCATGCATCGGTAAAACGTTTACTCAGACATTCTCGATCGTTTAGCGGCTGTGCCATGCTCTCTCCCCTCGCAGAGGCCACGGTCCTATACAACGTCATTGACTCACCCGTGGGTGTCGTCCCTGTCACGCGCGTCGAACCCACCAAGGACGTGCTCCTAGCCGGCTTTGTGCCAGGCGCAAAAGGCACCTCGACGATCCTCGAAAAGGAGATGTACACGGGCCCGACGCCGGTGTACGACCCGGTAGCGATGGCAGGTATCCCGGTAGGTGTGCAGATCGTGGGCAAGAAGTGGGAAGACGAGAAGGTGTTGGCGATGATGAAAGTCGTGGACGATGCGCTCGGGACGGCGCGGGGATTTGGTCCTGGATGTTGGAAGGCGCAATAGTGCGACTGTTGTTTCCCTTTTAGCTTTGTATCAGTACCTTGTACTACGGCCCTGTACGAACCCATACGATCAGACGTCAACGCTCAACGTTCAGCGTAGACAAGTCATGGCTCCGTGTCATTGTTAATCGCGCACCGGAAAGATGAAAATGTACAAGCGTATATGTACGACGTAAGGTATATGTTTATCCGGGTCATTGCGTTTCCGAACGTATACAATGCGGTTATCGCCCTACAACTCGAGGAAAGAAGACCAAACCCCCGGGATACCGACGAGTGCACGACTGGGATCTACCCATGTGGCTAGGAAGGTATGCCTCGTCGGCACGAAAGCAGGAACAAGGGGAAGAAAGGATAAAGCACAAAAGCCAACGAGAAGCAACATTGGTATAAGTGACAGTGAAAGTGGCACTACAAAGAGCATATGCGATGTGTGAGAGCGAGAGCGAGAAAAACTATCTGGTTAGCAATGACGGGATGACACATCGAGAGCACACAGAGCGGGATGAGGAGAAACGAGACGAGAACGATGAGGATAGCAATGACACGAGGAGGAAGAATAGTACAGAAGACGACAATCCACCAACCAAATCCGCCAAAACGTCAGTTCCTGTGGTCATCATTTGATCGACAGCGGGTATGGATGCAAGAGGTGAGATGCTTACCTTGTTAGGAGGATCACCTCGATCATTGATCATCCTTGGGTTTCGGACCCGGGTCGGGCATCCTTCCGCGTTCGTGACGACCCAGATGACGACTCTGGAGATGAGCGCATAACATCCTCTTGCGATTGCCCTTCAGTTTGGGGATAGGTCTTCACGCGCCGGGCAGTCACTAGGCCCGCTGGTTCCTTGACATACTCGATTCCCGAACGCGGGTATGGCTGAAGGTCAGGAATCTGAGCAGTTCGGTCATACGGAGCCATGTACTGCGGTTGCGGACGGGTGACCGCCGATGTGGTTGGCGCCATCCCAATTGATGAAGACGACAAGGCGGCAAACGATGCGCTAGACATCGCAGCGGGCATCGTTCGAGTCTGAGGATAAGTAGGGAAAGAGCTTTGGCCGAACGACGATTGACCGAAACGAATGGGAGGCTGTCCAGGGCCACCGGTGTCTTGCCCCGCAACTACGGGAAGCGCACCTTGTTGGTGCCGAGGGGACTGTGAGGGATACGGACTCCCTCCGCCAGCGCGTCGAGTTGTTGGACGAGTGCGGCCTTCTCCGACCACATGCCCTTCTCTTCGTAGTCCAGGATCGATATAGGCATCTTCGACGGGCGTACTAGAGGATCGACGTCCGGTAGGGCCTGAAGGACTCCCGCGATCCTCATCCATCTCGGACACTTCTTCCTCCTCTTCTTCTGAGGTGATCACCTTGTTCTTAGGTCGACGCTTCCTAGTACGTTTGTAACCCTCCCCTTTAGAAACGTCCAATTTCCAGTAGCTGCCTTTTCCGGGTTCCGTGATTGGTCGAGGAACGTGTTGGAAGACCTGGTTTAACGAAAGGTTGTGCCTAATAGAATTCTACTCACACCCCCGAAGGTCAAGTTACGGTTAGGCAGAAACATGCCTCTGAGAACAAGAATCGCACCTTCCATGCCTTTTCGTGTTTGTGATTCCTGAACCATAGAAATCTATTCTCGAGTCCCGCGTAAATTTCCTGGAGTGTCAATTGTTTATTAGGGCTACCATATATAGCCAACTTGATTAACATGGGTAGTGGGGTTGTCGGTTTTTCCCCCAGAGGAGGATCGGGTATCGATTGGAGCGTGATAGGTTCGTGGGACGAGAGCCCGAGCTGCTGGCGCAAGTAGGGGCCCGCATCCGGAAAACGAGGGTGGGAGCTATCCATTGGGGTGGTGGGCAACGCGGAGAAAGTTGAAACGCTTGGGGGTTGATTAGTGACAGCGATCGCCGAGGATGACGAGGATCCTTGGGAAGATGTTGTGGGATAGTTCATTTGAGATGAAATGTTGATCCGTGCCCTGGCATCATCACTGAACTCGGGAGATAGGATGTCATCTAGCCCATACCCTTGAGGAGGTGTGCGGTAATAGGACCCGCTAGTATTAGATGGGTGCTCCCCATATCGTACATGTTCTAGACCAAGACGATGGGATGCATGATAGGCCGGGTAGTAGGTAGCATAACGAGGCAGTGAATGCTGGTCCGCAAGGGGAAGTTGCTGACTAGACGTAGAAGGAGAGGACGTGCCAGTGCTCCAATTACTTTCCACACTGTGGCGCGACTCTGCGGGACTCGTTTCGCCCTCGTATGGATGCTGCAAAGAGACAGAACGAACGAATTAGTTCCGAGTTGGATCCAAAAATAAACACTCACAGGATGGATGTCATGATTTGATGCGTCGTAAACATTGCCCAGTCGCGGATCCAGAGCGGGGTAGCTCTGTAGCTCCGCCTGGGGAATCCGCGGTGGCACGTATGGTTCGTCATTAAAGTTGTTGTTTGTGCTATCCTGGACCTGACAGGGATGATTCTTTGATGAGAAATTATAGGGCTGAATCGAAGCTTCGAGATCCCTACGGGCTGGTCGCCGGTTCTGCCGGCGGTGGGGGCTCCGGGATGGGCCTCGCCGTGCGTAGGATTTTGCGGGCAGGTGATGATCGTGTCTTGAGTGAATGTGGGATAATTTTGGGAGGCTTGTGCGTCAGCTCTCCACCGGGTTGGTGAAGCAGAGCCACCCATGCCACAAAACACTTTGTGGTTTCATTGTTGGAAAAAATAATCAGTTGGACCCACAGAACCAAATATACGTGGACAACGGGTGTCGAGCGCGTCCCGGAATTGGTCCCGTGATGGTCGTTGGACAGAGGCACCGATAAGATAAAGCAAGTATGGTAAGCAAAAGGGAATCGGCAATATCCGAGGAAACAGCCGTACGAGAGTCATATGGGTTTGGCATAATGATGGCGGGAGAGGGGAAAAACATGCAAGTGGGAGGGCGAGTAGGATGCTTTGTGGGTGGTCGGTTGGGGTCTCCTCCCTGCCGTCTCCAGGTGGGCCGTCGCTCCTTTTAAGCCGTCAAGCATCCGTGACATGCGGCCTTTTTGTCACTCCCGAGAATTACCCAAGTAGGCTAAAAGTACGAAGATGCTGTACGGGCTGATTTCCTTGATTGCCTCTGAACATGGACCCTTGTGCGAAATGTGTATGTCAGCTCCCTCAAGCTGACGGTGCTCCCGTGAGCACTTGGAAAAGATACCATTCTGGGTAACTTTTGGTGGCGATGTGGTTTGTGAGGCCACCCTTACCCAATAAAGCAACTCAGCATGATTGCGTCGGAACATTTGTTCAAAATTACTCGTTATGGGGTGCTGTAGCCAACTCGGTTGTCCGCCATACTGTAGGACGAAACTTGAGCAACTCCGTCCGACAGTGGAGCCACATTGGTGTTCCAACTTCGAAGGCTCGGAGAATCGGTATCTTGCAAACCAAAACGTTGGGAATTCGTGGTTGTTCAAAGCGGCATTTGCCGGCCGTCTGCCACTTGCTTAGTTCACAAGCAAGTCATTTCCCTTGTTCACTGCGTGCGGCATCGCATTTTCTGTCTTTCTGTTTGACAAAGCCAGAGTGCGATTTGGAATCTCTTTATGTTTCCAATTCCAGTTCGTATGTGTTCAGGCCTTTTCCGCGCGTAATGACACCATCACACTTGGCCGACAGAGTTGAATTGTTACCCGCATTGGTAGCTTGGCAAACGACTGCATCGATATTAGTCTTCCATCAAGGCGAAGTCGTTTCTATATATTACGCAGCGGAGCATCAAATGTCGGCCCACAAGAAACTGGCCAGACCAGGCAAATACACGACTGAACCTGTTCGACGCTAGGTAAGCGTGAAGCGATTTCTGACGTGAATACCAATCCCCTGAGGCCTGTGCACTACGTAGCCATTCTTTACAAGGTGTGTTCAATTCTTATCTCAGTTCACGAGCTCAGCTGATGTGGCGACGCATCGTGGATCTCTGCAGACTCTTGGATTCGGGTACACTCACCGTGATGACGCCACCCGCGTACATCGGTTAAGCTCTCTGAGCAGCGCGTTGAGGCCTATAAGTAGCGTGTTTCAGCTTTTGCTCGTCCCTCTTTTAACGTCGACCTTCTCTATTGGGTACGTAGTTCTATTCGACCGCTTCTATCCTAGTCTCCAACCGCCCGTGCCACGCCTTGTAGTGAACCTGATATCTTTGCTCTGCACGATCATGACCAGTGTTCCCTCCGCTACGACCTGGGGGTCACCCACTGCTACTAAGCACGTACTTCTCATCCACGGATTGACATCATCCTCCCACACGTGGCATGGTGTTGCGTCCGCTTTTGCTGCTCAAGGTACGACTCGATCGCTATATCGGATTACGGTGTCCGAGAGTACTCACCGTTATCAGGCTACTTTGTCACCGCTCCCAACCTTATCGGGCACGGCTCTAGAGTCGCAATTGATTACAGTCTCAGCTCCATCGCGGAGGATCTCCGTCCCTATCTCGAAGCAAGAAACTATTCCCTGATCATTGGTCACTCCTTGGGTGCATTGACGACCCTGGCTCTCACCGCACATCTTCCCCCTGAATACCCGACAGCGATTATCCTTGTCGACCCCCCTTTGGAGATGTCGGCAGAGAAAATTCAGTTTTTTGACAACATGTTCTCTGAGTCTTGCGCCAACCCCAAGAAAGCAGAAGTCTATTCTACTGAAAACCCTTTGTGGAAACACGAAGATTGCATTGCTAGGGAGCTCGGCACACGCTTGTGTTCCGTCGATACGGTGCACGGCGTATTTGAGGTGGGATGCTGTCAAAGTGGCTGGCGTGCAGATCTGACTTTTAAAATCAACAGCAAAACAATCCATGGAACTTTCTCGATTATCTCAAAGCGACGTCGAACAAGTGGTTCAAAGTGACAGCTGTACTGGCAGACCCCGCAATCATTGAACTCTGTCCGGTCAAAGATCTCGAGCCCCACCCTCACATTCGTCATGTCATCGTGCCGGGAGCTGGGCACTGGGTTCAGCTGGATGCTCCTGACGTCGTCATTGAGGAGGCGCTCAAGACGGTGGCCGAGTTGGGAAAGCTTGATTTATTACTGCTCGATGACGTGTAAGCTATATACATAAGTATGGCAAACGAGAATTCTTGATATGAATCAATGTGAATCAATTGGCCTTGAAGGGTATTGGTCAAATGGAGAATCCGTCATCCGATGACATTGAATCACCCAAAGATACGATATGTGGAGCCCGCGGTCTCGCACATTGACCCTGGGTCATCATTAGTAGGAAAAAGAAGAAGTACTAGTATTTTAAACTTACTGTCGTTCGAGATTCTCTACCCCTCTGTTTCACTCAGCGACTCTAAATTATATTATCATGAGTGGGAAATTTTTTTGCACACGGTGGCGCGGCTCGTCTCGCCATCACACGATCGCGAGTGGACGAGCAACGACTTCGATCGACCGACGTGCGAGCTCAATACAATCAACGGTCCGACTTACTCTCGCTGCAGCGCTACTATCCTTCCACCCCGTGCGTTGGCCCTAGTGTCTCAGATCATCATGAGTGGGAAAAAATACCATTATTTTAAACTTACCGATGCTGTAGGCCTGCTATGTTAGCCGTCTGTTCATTAACTCTAGATTATCACCGGCGTGAGTGGAAAAAGAAAAACACCAGCATTTTCAACTTACTGCTGGTGCGCGGCAGCAAGTTCTTCTTCTAGTTCTGCTACTCGCTCGCGCAGTTGATCTCGTTCTTGAGCCCCGTCCGCGTGCGCAGGCTGAGGGGTGGCATGGGGTGGCTCGCCGGGGGCCTGCACTGCTGGCAGGGGTGGTGCGGGTGGTTGTACGACTTGGTGTTCGATGTTGACAACGTCGGCATTGATATGCAGTGCCATTGTGGGTAACTGAAGAGAGAGTGGTCAGCATACCAATGCATTGATGTGGTAAATACCCAACATCACGTGAATGTTAGAATTCTGCCCACCAGCTTCGCATATTGCGCCTCAGGATTGCTCCTACTCCATCTCCAGTCCATGTACGACATATTCAGTTGGTCCGATTCGCCCGGTTCGGCTTCGACGCGACCGTATGAGTTGGTGAGCGTATCTGCTCGCTTGCGTCTGACTGACACTCCTGGGGTTCGATTTGAGTCGTCCTCATCGACGTGGTGGATTGGATGGTCGGTAGGTCGCCTAGGTTCGATGACGGGGGGTTGGGATAGCTCAGGTACGCCCATCGTCTTGCGTTTGTACCGTTCGTGCCGACTCTCTTCGTCTCCAGCTAGCGTCTTCGTATCGAGTTGTTTCGACTCGAGACGTGCGCCGCTCGTCGGACCATCCTTTCCGCTTCGTCTCCCATTGTATCCGGCGCTTTCGCCATCCTTTTGGCGGGTTTAATCGCCCTCAACAGCTCTCAACACCTCCTGTTCGCCCTTATGGCCTCCTGGCCCGGTATCTCGACACGGCGTATTCATTTCGACGAAGCGTGCATTCCCGTTGTTCCTGTGGTGGTTCCAATCGACCTCGACGCCTCTCGACTCGACCTGCTCACCTCCAGGGTCTCCTGGCCCTCTATCACGACTTGGTGCGTCCGTTCCATCGACGCGTTCATTCCTAACGCCTCCGTTCCTGGAGGCTCTGGACATCGCCTGGTATGGCCGTTTCTCGGACGCGTTCTGACCCGTTACACATGTTCTTCGGCACGTCTCGATGGTCCTGATCACGCCCTGATGCCGCTGACGTGTCCGCTTTGTCGTCTGGCTCATCTCGAGCCCTCTCAGGTGACTCCTGCGCCGTGACATTTCCCTGACGCGTTCTGACGCGGTTGCAGCTTCTTCTGCCGCTTCCCAGCGTCCTCGTGGCGCTGCGACGCTCCCAACGTGTCCGTCTCAGCTCTGGAGAGTCTGACTTCAAAGCTCGCTGACTTTTCTCTCTCCCCCTCGAGTTCGACGCTCGGGGGTTCGTTCAGTTGTTTTGCGGCTTCATCTGGCGGTTTGGGTGGTGCTGGCGGTTCAGGTGAGTCCTTTGGCGTAGTCCCAAGCCGTTCTGGACGCTGACGTGACTTGCTCGTAGAGAACGGGCTTCAGCGTGACTTGTATCGAGCCACCCCTAGCACCGTTTGTTGCGCCGTCGTCACCACTGCCTCAGCCACTAGCGCTGATGGTCTTGGTCATTAACGACTCAGAAGCTTCTTAATGAACAAAGGCGTACCGAAATTGTCATTGGCAAAGAGGTTGGTGCATAGGTTGAGATGGACGCTGGACGGCGAGGAACGAGGCACGAAAACGACCAGCCGCCATCACCGCGATCAAGAGAGGTTCATGGTGGCATGTGGTGGATACATACATGAATCCTGTAGCACCCCCAATAACTTTTTGCCCCCCCTCTTCCATGGGAACGATGACCGTCACGGGTCTGAATTAAATCAGTGATGATTATAGGGATATCAACCACATCTTCCATCATCAAGCGTGGCGGAATATGTAGTCAAATGACATCAATGACATTTTTGTTTGGCCGCCTGAGTCTGCATCTTTGACTAGATCCGACGTTTGTTGAAGTGGTCGATCTAGAGCAGCAGTGTCAAAACGTCGCACGAAGCAGTGTTTGAGAGACTTGCCCAGCTTTTAGCGCAACTGGCTTCGTACTGCGATTTTTCCTCGTTCCCCTCCTGCCAGCTTCGAGGACGCCTGCGCGGTCGAGACAGGTAAAATAGACGTCTCTGCTTTCCCAGCATTTCTTTCTGACCTCCCTAGAGACGTTGGGTTTCGAGGTGGTGAACCAGCCCATCGTGGTCGAAGGTCAAAACTTTATGGAGCAGTGCAGTCACACGCCCATCTGAACATGATCACCGTCACTGGCGGCGTGTAACACCACATCTCAATGGCCT
>JBBPNA010000784.1:0-10618 GCA_038090555.1 Boletus subcaerulescens | reverse complement strand
ATCCTCAAGATCACCCAGCTCCCTGAGGCGCTCAAAACGAGTGATGAATGAGTTCCCGAGGCTGTTTAGATGACCCGGCTTGTCCGGGTGACCATGAGGGGTGAGATCAGTGGCATCCTTGTGTGTCGAAATGGCATCCTTGAGATCGCTCAGCTCCCCGAGGCGCTCGAAACGAGTGATGAAGGAGTTCCCAAGGCTGTTCAGACGACTCGACTTGTCAGGGTGGCCAAGAGGGGTGAGGTCAACTGCTTCTCTGTGTGTCAAAATGGCATCCTCGAGATCACCCAGCTCCCCGAGGCGCTTGAAACGAGTGATGAAGGAGTTCCCAAGGTTGTTCAGCATGCCAGGTTTGTGAGGGTGACCATGAGGGGTGAGGTCAATGGCTTCCCTGAGTGTCGAAATGGCATGCTCGAGATTGCTCAGCTCCCCGAGGCACTCAAAACAAGCTCTGAAGGAGTTCCCGAGGCTGTTCAGATGACTCGGCTTGTCATGGTGACCATGAGGGGTGAGATCAGCGGCATCCCTGTGTATCGAAATGGCATCCCTGAGATCACTCAGCTCCCCGAGGCGCTCGAAACGAGTGATGAAGGAGTTCCCGAGGCTGTTCAGATGCCTCGGCTTGTCAGGGTGACCATGAGGGGTGAGGTCAACTGCTTCCCTGTGTGTCAAAATGGCATCCTCGAGATCGCTCAGTTCCCCGAGGCGCTCGAAACGAGTGATAAAGGAGTTCGCAAGGCCGTTCAGATGACCCGGCTTGTCAGGGTGATCATGAGGGGTGAGGTCAACTGCTTCCCTGTATGTCGAAATGGCATGCTCGAGATCGCTCAGCTCCCCGAGGCGCTTGAAACGAGCTCTGAAGGAGTTCCCAAGATTATTTAGCATGCCAGGCTTGTGAGGGTGACCATGAGGGGTGAGGTCAGTGGCATCCCTAAGTGTCGAAATGGCATCCTCAAGATCACTCAGCTCCCCGAGGCGCTCGAAACGAGTGATGAAGGAGTTTCCGAGGCCGCTCAGACGGCTCGGCTTGTCAGGATGACCATCAGGGGTGAGGTCAGTGGCTTCCCTGTGCGTCGAAATGGCATGCTCGAGATTGCTCAGCTCCCCGAAGTGCTCGAAAAGAGTGATGAAGGAGTTCCCGAGGTTGTTCAGACGACTCGGTTTGTCAGTGTGACCATCAGGGATGAGGTCAACTGCTTCCCTGTGTGTCGAAATGGCATATTCGAGATCGCTCAGTTCCCCGAGGCGGTCGAAACGAGCTCTGAAGGAGTTCCCGAGATTGTTTACCACACCGGGCCTGTGAGGGTGACCACGAGGGGTGAGGTCGATGGCTTCCCTGAGTGTCGAAATAGCATGCTCGAGATCGCTCAGCTCCCCGAGGCGCTTGAAACGAGTGATGAAGGAGAGACCGAGATTGTTCAGCATGCCGGGCTTGTGAGGGTGACCATGAGGGGTGAGGTCAATGGCTTCCCTGAGTGTCGAAATGGCATCCTCGAGATCGCTCAGCTCCCCGAGGTGCTCGAAACGAGTGATGAATGAGAGACCGAGGTCGTTCAGACGACTTGGCTTGTCAGGGGGACCATGAGGGGTGAGGTCATTGGCATTCCTGAGTGTAGAAATGGCGCCCTCGAGATCGCTCAGCTCCCCAACGTGCTCGAATCGCCACAACAACGCCACGCCAAGATTCCCCAGTCGTGTGCGGTACCCGTCCCCCAAAACTGAAACAGATCTGACCGATCTTTGTAGAAGTCTGATTGCTCGTTCAAGGTCGGCTAGATCACCGTATCGTTTGAACCGCTTCAACAGCTGGACACTTAAGATCCAAGGGTCCTCGTCTGTTAAGCGTGAACTTGGATGCGAGTAGTCCACCGACGATTGGTCACTTGCATGGTCAGGGCCAACTCTATGGGTGGCATATAATTGCAGCATGAAAGACACAGCTCGGTTCTCATGACTGTCAGTGGAGCTGAGCTCCAATGCCTCATGCAGCAGTGCCTCAACTCGTGCTCCATCGAGATCGTCCCTCCACTTCTTAAATCGTGCCAAATGCACCGCAGCCAGCTGAACCAATGTGGATGGACGGCCAGCGTGACCAACAGGACGGGCAGCAAGGGCATCGCGATACATGTGAATGGGAATCTCGAGGGAAGTAACCGTGTCCTCGACCTGACAGTGGATGAGTTTCGCCAGAGCCAGGTTCGACTGAACGGCCGCGCGACAAGGATGGTCAAGCGGACAATTGTTGAGTGCCCGCTCGAACTCTGTAACCGAACACTCCAGGTCTCGTTTTCCCCCATGCTTCTGGTAACGTGAGAGAGCGCTGTGACCGTGATTCGTTGCATCTTCCAGCTCGTTTAGGGCCGCTGTGGTTGACAGAAGTCGCCTGGTTACACAAATAGGGCCAAGGACCCTCGACGCCGATGAATCACTGCTCGCGCCATTGCGCTGATTGACTGTCACAAGAATAGATGAACATGGGGATACAATGTCACCATTCTTTGGGAAGAGGCTAAATGCTACGATCGTATGAGTCCCCAGATGGTGACGCAAAATCCTGTCCCACTTACGAACGTGTTTTGCACTGCAGTCCAATAGTTGATCAACAGTTATTATCAACTCTCGTAGAAGTTCCCCAGTACCCAACATTGGCTGGAATTCGAAGGACGCATAGACCTCAAGACAAATGGTAGCTGATAGATCCGACGGTCTGCGACTTCTGTGAGCACTAATCTGGGTCGGAGAAGGAGGAACTCACAGCGGGATTGGCCCACTCCATTCGACGACATCATCACCCACTAATGAACACTTGTTTTCGGTTCTCCATTCAAGGCCAGTGTGATGCACCACGGTGTAGAAGCCGACGGGGAGTCGTCGAAAGCCAAGGGCGACACCTGTCGCTCGAATACCTGGCTCTCATTCAGCAATTTTCGCAACCATGTGAAGATAGGCATTTCGAACTTGTAATAACAGTATGTGCAGATGTTTTCTCCTTGCATTGAAATTTCTGCCCCGTACATTGGGGGTCAGCGTCGGAAGCACTGGGTGCCTGTATACTGTCCTGCAAGATAGGTCAATCCGGGAAATCAGCAGCCAAGTCTCAAAAACCCACAGTTGGTGCACGAGACCGTGACGTTCTGGATTCAAGTTGTGGTCGTTCGTTTCTCGAGCAATCCTCATCCAGGTTATCTGTCGTCTCCAGATCGGGTCGTGATTGTTTCTCTCCGGCGTCCGATTTGCTTGCCATGGCTACTTAGGCCGGGAAGGTGAACTGTTGAGGAACGCAGCGATGGCAGGCCTGGAGTGGTTTACAGGCGTCCCTAAGTCCAACCTCGCTTCCACAGCACCAGTGAATGGTTTTAGCCATAGCTATCAGAAATATACCTGTGCGTGCCTTGCAGGTGACCATGATGCTGTGGTAGTAAGGAAATGACCTTGGAATTCGTAGGCTCGGCTTGTTCTGGTGACCGTCAACTTGCCCACTCAAGAACCAGGCTCACGACTCCCATCTATCACACGACGTTCCTGTAATTGATTCTGGATACAGCTCCCCACCCTGATTCGTACATAGGCCTCGTTCATGTTTGGATCTGCTGCTGTGCTACAGCCAGAGGGACGCATCTTGTACACGTTGTTGCCTGTGTATTTTGCATCGATGCATGGCTATCTCATCCCCTTGAAAACAGAGGTGTGTGCATCTTCAATCTGAGTATGGGTCAATGTTTCATCCTACATGGTGCCAACGAGTTCCGTGCGACACAGGCAATGCCGCACCGTAACCCTGCTGCTTATCCGCCTCTATATTAATACACTCCCACAGGAAACATAGGTTCTCCGAGAACTGCCTTCGTCCAGTGCAATCAAGTGTACATTTCGAACCCTGAGCTGATGCACAGGATACAGGCAATGCGTGAAGAACGGAAATGTCGACTGTCGGGTGGATGTATGCTCCATCCATGTGCTGATCCCAGGACACCAAACAAAGTTTGAAACTCTTTGCATTATCAGGTGCCATGTCTCCCGGTATCTGGGGACTTGAGGGGCCTAAAGGGAATGTCCTCTGTCACCGATTACTCAGACGGTCACCAGACTACTCTGCTGTACCGGTCCGAGCCTCCGAGGATTCAAGTACATTCAAGACAAGGAATTCCACAAGCCAAACCTCCCCACGTCCTCGGAGTCGGCACATCCACATCAATTCTCCATAGTGTAAATTCCATGATGGATGCCCGTCGTTCAAGGGCACCATCGCTGTCGTCCGCATTCTTCCATATTCGACAGTGTAATACCCACCCGCCACTCGCACAAGAGACAGGTCGTCTGCCATCCGCGCGGGACGATGATCACCGCCATGGTGAAATACAAGGACATGTTTGATCCATATCCCGTCAGGTACGTATCGGCCTTCTGGGAAACGTTCAATCCAACAACCGAACACGCATGCAGTAACAGGTGGCCAAATCGTAATGAATAAGATCATCGTGCTGTTATTGAAGACTGCATAAAAGCGTCAGTTGCACGAGGCGACATCAATGGGAAACTGCTTATGAGCCATCCACTGACATGATTGCCCATCATGTGGAGAACAAATAACGAAAATCGAAGACTCACGTTTGAGTCGGCGTCGACATCGACATCGCCACCACTCCCTTTCCAAATCGCTCACATACTTGCCCGCAGCATACCCCGCACTCTCCCCACCATGCGTCTTGATATAGTTAAACTCGTCCCCCATTCCCTCTTCCCCTCCCGACACCCGCGGATCGGGCCTTGAAGTTGCTTACTAGACGATAGTGGAGCCGTGCGAGCAGGAAACGCGAGTGAGCTTTAATATCCACACCAGAGTGTAAACACGGATGTAATCCTAATGCATGGTTGTCCTGTTTGCCTGATGCACTTTAATTCTTGCTCGGGTACCACAAAGATGTAGATGTATAATCCATGTAGACACTTGCAACTGTGATCGTCCCGGAGCATTCTCTTCATCAAAACTTGACCTCAGACCTCTTCAAGATACCGGTTTCAATGGCTATGATTTCTGTAACCTCTCTCAGTCATGAGATACCCCGTCATGCATGCAGTCACTCACGGAGCGCAAGATGGCGACTGTAGAAACGTGCCAACTGGAAACTACCTTTTAAACAAGGCCACGTCAAAAAACGTGAAGCTCCATGCGAGATTGGTGTGCGATGACGTACCGACGGCGAACCATAGGCCTTCATGCCCGGAGTCCCTGAAAATACTATTCAAGTCCCCCTGCGCCGTGAGGTCGTACACCTTGTTCACCTTGTTGGCGACTTGGGGCCCACAGAGGTCGCGCATGCTGTCGCGCGGATCTCCATATCTTCAAGAAATACGAGATACGCCTCAGATCAGTATTGGCACGTACTGAGGGGAAGTGCGTATACTTACCCGGTCGCGAAAACCACGATGTCCGCTTCGAGCTCCGTCCCATCCGCGAACTTGAGCCCTTTCTCAGTAAAACGCTCGATCGCGCTCCCGCTCTTGAGTTTAATATCGCCATCGATGATGTGTCTGGTCGTGCCAGTATCTATCGCCAAAAGAGGGTAAGAACATTGCATCCGTCACCTTCAAGTGACTTACCAATGTAGTACCCTCCCCCTCTCGTGAACAAAAGATGAACAAGGCCAGCCCCATATGGTCCGAGATTTGTCTTGAACCCCGCTTTGGCGAGACCATCTAAAACCTCTCTTTATTTGGGAGCCGTTGTTAAAGCGCGTCTTATAGAATATTGAGGTTCCACACTCACTTATCGGTGGTTTGCGCGCTGTAGGACACAATGCGTTGGCGAATCCGTTTTACTAAAGCATATGGCAGACTGGTGTGATAGACATCTGCGATCTCAGTCGGAGTAGTCTCGTTGTAGTTCACTTTTCAATCGCGGCCGTCAATGGGTGGCGTTTACCATAATGGACAAAGCGACACACCACCAAGCATGTTTTTGACCGCTTCAACAGACGTGATGTGCGTGGATGAACGCTGGTACCTAGAGAGGTGTAGCGTAAGTCAGAATGCGCTCTTGAATCTGATTTGACACGGTCTACATTGTGACATCAACGCCGTGTTTGAAAAAGTCTTCAGCAATGTCGTGACCTTGAGTCTGTATTAGACAAGACGCTCCTGGGTACCATACCTACATACCAGAGGTGCAAGTACCAACAATGACCGCCCTCTTTCCAATGTAATTTGCTGCTGAGGTGAATCCAGAAGAATGGACGACTTCGCCTTTAAAGTCCTCCTGCCAAAGAATATCATCAATATGACCTTGGGGACAACTTGAATTTTTACCTTGCCTGGAATATCCGGCGATTTTGGATGACCTCCAAAGCCGGTCGCAAAGACTAGGTGTTTCACCTTGAGAATTCGAGTGTCCTCTCCGTCCCTGTTGATCTCGACGGTCCACGTCTTCAGGTGATCGTTCCATTCCGTCTTGGTGATCACAGACGAGGTCCACACGTTGAGCTCGAGATAGTTGGCGTAACCCTCCAGCCAGTCAGCAAGCTAACCAAATCTGATCAGTGATTTAATGATAATATCAAGTTTGCTGGGTCGTACCTTTCGAGCTGGACTATAGACAGGCCAGGTTGGTGGGAATCTAAACAGACCGTGGTAAAGAGAAACATCTCAACTGATCGAGACTTACGGCATGTATGGCATTTGAGTGTGCCAGACCGGAGTGTGCAAGCATAACGCGTTGTAGCGGTCCCTCCACTAACACCCCGTGAGTCAGGAGTTGCGGTGCGTCAGAGCACAGTGGCAACTCACGTTATCACCGACCCGAGCTTTCTTGTCGATGACGAGGTGCGGAACACCAAGGTATTTCAGTCTCGCAGCAACTTCAAGGCCAGAGTGGCCAGCGCCAATCACGAGCACGGTCGGATCGCCATCCGCAAGATCAACCTCTCGACGTCGTCTCTCTTCCCAAGTGCCGTGTTCGGCGGTATGTCGACGGAGATGGCTGATCTGTATTCCGGATCAGCCCGACAAGATCGACTCGAGCATCTACACTGTACCTGCTCAGGGAAATCGTTGAGGGACTGTAAGCAAGTATAGAGCGAATACGCCTTCCATCTCGAACCAGGTACAGGGACTAGGTGACAAACGGCTGTGCCCCTCCCAACCTTGGTTCCGAATTCAAAGGAGAGCCTCAACAAAACCAGATCTGGGAAAAGCTTCAAAAGTTGTGGAGCAAGAAACGGCTCTTGGCTGAGCCGTAGGTCGACGAAACCGGTAGGCGCGAGGCGATGGTCAAGGAGGTTCCTGATCGCGTCCCTGCCCTCGATGGTTCTGAAGTCCCAGGTTAATGCCAATGTGTCCTTCCAAAATCCGTCATCGAGAAAGAGATCGAGGACCGCAGCGATGTCATGCGATGCGATAGCGCTTGAGAACGTGTTGAACCAGGCTGTGGCGACCTCTGCAACCTCGGTAGCTGAGGTCAGTGTAGGCTCGCCTACGCCCAACCGCCCAAGAGTAGGAAGTTGCTGAGGGAAAGGGTCGTCGCTCATACTGTGCAGGGATGGGAGGATAAGATCAGTCAAACAATGCACCCCTACTGATGGCTGCTGCTAGAGGGCTGATTGGACGTGTCACTTAAAAGAGCTTTATTACCACGGATCAAACCCATGGGGCTCACCGCGGCTGTGACCACCTGAGGATGCTCAGACGGTGCCATTCTTGGGTCGGGATTGTTAGTCGATCAGCTGGTCAACCTCAGGGAACGGCGCGGCCCGGAAGGTTTCATCGGAAGATGCCGAGTAGGAGTCACTAGGGGCATGCAGTTCCAACCCCTAGTGGA
The DNA here is from genome assembly GCA_038090555.1 of Boletus subcaerulescens. Classification (NCBI taxonomy): domain Eukaryota; kingdom Fungi; phylum Basidiomycota; class Agaricomycetes; order Boletales; family Boletaceae; genus Boletus; species Boletus subcaerulescens. Next base: position 2,808 of record JBBPNA010000784.1, on the reverse strand, counting down.
ACATCAACAAGTCATAGGTCCAATTATAAAGCACGATGCCTTCGATGTTAACAATTCAAGGTCTCATCCATTACGACCACTGAGATATCTTTATCAATTGTGAATTTCGCGAATGCGAATATCGTCGTGTTGAAGAACCTTCGAACAAGACGTCATATTCCTGTTCTCTTTGCTCACCCCCCACATCCACCGTTGGCGTTCCATCAAACTCTATGTCTCGGACTATGACTATATGAAACTTTTCTTCAGCGCGGTCTCTGATCCATGCGTTTCCGCGGTTCCCCAACTCACTACGCTTGGATTGTATTACAGGGATCAATCCGATGGCGACGGGGATCTCAGCATCTCGAAAGATCCCACCCTTTTCGCTAGCTTGACCCCTTTGCTTACTAGGGTAGTACTGTGGGGAGTGCATGTGGATTGGGATTAGCCATGGATCGCCTCTGCGTCAAGCCTTGCAGATCTCGAACTTGCATATCATCCAGAATATATCCGTCCATCTTGGGCTCGATTCGCCACCACCCTACGTGGTGCACCTACCCTCAAGAGGCTCAGTCTACGCCAGTCAGGACCCTCTGGGGACCCCCCAGACTGGTTCATCGAGCCGACTCCTGGAAGTCGCACAGATCTCAATGCCCCTTTACAACTCTCTCGAGTAACAGACTTTGTCCTCGCGTTCCATTCCCAGAAACGTGCTATCGGTCTACTGCGCAGGTTGTATCTCCCCGCACTCAAAAGTCTGGTTCTGCATTTCGACAAGGGCAATCACACCGACCTTGTCCACGAACTCGTCGGACCAGCTACCTGCTTGTACCCAGCTCGAGAACGGCCGCGCAGCTTGCTCAGTCGCCTCGAAAGTCTCATCATCGCTGGGCTTCCTTGTCGCACCGGATGCTTCAAACTGCTCTGCAGCGAGCTCCAGAACCTTAGATCGCTCCACCTCTCCTCGTGGTGCCTTTCTATACTGTTCATGGTCATTCTTCGCACTGGCAGTGGGTGTGGTGGTATTCCGCTGCCTCAGCTTGTGACACTGTATGTTGCTGGAGGTTCCGGGAGTGCTCTCCGTGATGTAGTTCAGAAGAGAAGGGACGCAGGCGTACCTCTCACGTCCTTGTATGTGGGGTACTCGTGTGAGTTGCGCCACGAGGATGTCAGGTGGTTGAGGGAGAACATGAAGACATTCAGGTTTTTCACGTTTGTTTGAACGATGAATGATTAGATGTGGATTAATATGCTTTGATGTCTGGGGATGTATCTGTACGTTATATATGCCTGGAATAGTTACCCTGCGTTTCTTCTGCTTTCGGGATTTGCATATGTCAAGCACTGACACTCACCCGTCCGACTGCACACTGATTCTCCGTCACTGGAAGGCCCATTTCGATCCGAAACGCAGTAATTCCCGCGAATTGAGTATGTGTTTGTCTCGTACTGGGCAGACATGCAGGTCGGCCAATCAACATGGGTCATGGGACACCGAACTACTGGCTGGGCACACACTTGAACCTGCTAGTACTTGACACGGTCTGAGCCTCTGATGGGAGCACCAACCTCTGGTCCCGCTTCCTTAGCATCGAACATTCTCTAGCCGTGCCCTGAGGCTCAACCTTTTCCTTTTCGACGTCGACTTGTTGTGTACGCTTCCCAAACAACCCTGTCAAGTGACATCAGGCTCTGCAAGTTCAACAACAACCTTCCTTTCGAGCTTCATTCGGCGCGCATCTTTTGGTTCGGTTCTGCAAGACAGGACAAAGATGAATACTGGGACACCCTCCGTAGGCAGCTTGACATAAAGCCTCCCCCAAGTTGAGAGATGAAAATAGAAGATGGGGGGGATGAAGGAGATGCGGAGGACACGGATGGAGATTCAGATGGAACTGATTCTCTGATTCCTCCCCGATCCTGCTCATCAGTTTTAATGTCTGCCGTCACTGGCGCAATGTCGCATTCTTGACTCCATCTGACCATCTGGACGACAATCAAAGTCACTCCAACTGCACGTCCCCAGTGGACTGAATTATGGCGGGTCAGCACCCATGCTTACCAGGCTAGCCTTTTATGGTGTGCATGTCGACCGGCATCGTTGAACCATGGATTACCTCTGCATCAAATGCCACAGATCTCGAAATTGCATTTCTTCCGGATGACATCTTGGACCCATTTTACGTGGCGCCTCCGCCCTCCGGGAGCTCACTCTCGTCAGCTCTGGACTCATTGGAGATCCCATGGAGTAGTTGACGCCCGGAGGTCCTGCAGATCTCCATGATCCTGTCCAACCTCCTCGAGTAACACGTCTCGTTTCTATGCATCATCTACCAGCGCATGTTGTTGGGCTGCTGCGCAAGTTGGACCTCCCGCACTCAAACGCCTGACGCTAGACCTGCTCAAGTACACAGAGTCAGTCCGTGAACTCGCTGGAGCAGCCACTTCCCTTCTACCTTATGCCCAAGAACAACCGACAAGTCTCAAAATAGCCGGGCTTAGATGGAGCACCGGATGCGTCGAGATGCTTTACGGTGAACTTTAGAAACTTACGTCGCTCTACGTCTCGTTGCGGTAACTTCCCTCATTTTCTCTAGACGTTCTTTCTGCACCCTGCACGTCGACCGGACGAGACGACATTTGGCTCCCTCGACTGGGGAGACTATGTCGCTGAGGCGTCTGGGGATGCTCTCCGCGAAGTAGTCCAAAAGTGACGTGACATGGGAGCGCCACTCTCCGCGTCGTATGTGGAGTCAAGTGAGCTGAACGGGCAGGACGTGGCGTGGTTGACAGAGAATGTGAGGTTCCCCAATCCGGTCTGACCTA
>JBBPNA010000783.1:0-10640 GCA_038090555.1 Boletus subcaerulescens | reverse complement strand
TGAGGCGCGCATGAGGCGCGTCGCATGTTAATCTAGAGCGTGTCACTGCAAGATCAATATCGTGGGAGAAAGTTGGGCTTTGTGGGAAAGTAAGCAAGTGAGCGAACATAGGGGCTATTGGAGTATTTGGTGAATTGTGAGTGAATGAGCGTCTGGAAAAATAAGGAAAAATAGGGGAAAAATAGGGGCGTTTGTAACAGGTGGTGACTCCTTTTCAGGTGTCATTAGCCGAGACTTCTACCTGGGATGATTCCATCCTTGTATGTTCATTCATGTTCAAGGACGAGTCTCTTTTCTCTGCTTATGCTGGTGCCAGATGGGCTTTTCCCTCTGAGACTTATATTTCTACCCCACCTGCATTAGTACATTTCCAAAGTCATGAAGTTCTTCGCAGAGATTTCTTTCCTCCTCTTTCTCACTTTGATCCTGGAGACATTTAGCATTCTCACAACGTTCATGAGATCTTATATGATTCTCTCTCTCCAAACATTTATATCAGTGATCCCATTGACTGGTATAACTGATTCACTAGGCAATTGGCTCCTACTCCAACCCAGCAGTACAGGAACTACAATTTTGACAAGTACCTTCACAAAGCTGGAGATCTGCAAACCCTGTCCAACACAGGCTTCAACAGCAGATTAGGAAGCGCTGAGATGCGAGAGGCTTGCCTCTGCAGACTCTATGAAGAACAGGATGAAGGCAGACCACCTCATTGTGCTGCTGCCATTGCTGGTGAAGTTCGGAGATGTTCCCTCTTGTAATGGATCAGATCGGACATGGGCAATGTATATTTCTTGAGCACTAGGACTTGACAACATGGTTGAGGAATTGATACTCTTGATGATGCTACATCTCTCCTTCTGATTTAAACACTGACTGTTTCCAACAGACATGTCGGCATCCGTTCCAGCTGTTGCAGATCGATGGATCGATGGATCCCTCCTTAGTCGCACTCCAGTTCTCGATGGACAGAAGAACTATTCTGTTTGGAGTGCTAGAGTGCAAGACATCTTAGCCTCGATAGGTGGACAAGGTTTCATAGATGGAACCCTTAGATCAACACAGAGGATCACTTCTACAGATGAAGCAGCTTGGAAGGCTGCAGATTCGAAGATTCTAGGCTTCCTTTCCATCACTGTGAATGATCAACTATCCACCACTACACCGACTACCTGGATGGAATTCCAAGTCAACACTGGAACAGCAACCACGCCTGTTCAAACGACCTACCTACGGTCTAAGGCCTACCACTTTTGGGACCTCTTATCTGATTGTTTCACCTCAAAAGGCATCACAGGGCAGTTCTACTGGCTGCATAAGGTTCTTCGCACTCGCATTAGAACCCAACATGCATCAGAAGATATTTCGGAGATACAGCAGTATTTTACAGGCATGTTCAATGCAGGGCTTGTACTACCCAAATCTCTTTGAGCCATGTTCATCTTGGCTCAACTCCCTGATGATTTCGAAACACTTCGTTCTACCCTCATCAATACCACTCATGAAGACGACTTCACAGTGGACAACAACATTCAAGCCATCCTTCGAGAAGTAGATCTTCAAAGCTTGAAGCTTCGCCCTTTTTCTTCGCGCATCACTCATGTGCAAGCACCCCCTCCTCATCAATCTTCTTCGTCCACATCCTTGAACAGGACAAACATTATTCATCATGGCCCTCCACAGCAGAACAAGTGGAAGAACCAGCGACAGCCTAATCAGCAGTCATCAGGCCAGCCTTCATCTTCTGGGGGTAACCCAAAGAAGAAGAGATACTCGAACAACAAGAAGAGAGGATGGTATAATCAGCACAATGCTGATAAGAAAGGAAAAGGCAAAGCATCTGCTTAAGTATTGATGGTAAATGAGTTTACTAACTCTAACCCTGATCCCTACTATGGGATGGTTGAGGAAGACTTTCAATCTACCTCTAGACTTCAGGAGATGGATGTCGAGCATCAAAGCTTCGACTCCGATATTGTTGAACATGGATGGGATGGACCATCAGATGATTCAATGGACATTCCACTGGACATGCAATCTGCTGTCCACCAGTCCTTTCATTCCCACCGTCTCTCTCTCTGATCCATTGGAGAGTATAGATCAAGCTGGTAGGATCACCAAGCCGAAGAAGAAGAAGAAGACTACCTTCATGTTAGGAGGGTTAGTAATGGGACAATTGTTACCTGGTCATTCGATCAGAGAGTTTCCTCTCAAGGAGGAGACTTCCTCCTACTTTAACGATTATGATCCAGTTTCCTTCACTAGCCTCTTGTGTGGCATCCAAGGAATGACAATGAGAGAGACCCCCTTACCTCCTAGTGATATAACAACAACCAAGAATAATATCTTCTCTTCTGCCTGGTACACTGTTGGAAACACACTAAGTCCAACTCGTTCACACTGGATGATTGACAGTGGTTGCACTGATCATGTCACTCCATATCTTGATGACTTTGCTCATCTCTCACAAGGGACCAAGAATGCTTCAATTGCTGATGGCTCCCTTGTCTCCATGTATGGTCCTGGTAAAGTTATCCTTCAACCTCATGGAAGTGACCCTTTGGTCCTTGAATGAGTATGGTATGCACCTTGAGCATCACATAGACTTTTGTCTGTTACTACCCTGACTTCTCAGGGATATCAATTTGAAATCGATTCTACAGAAACTTGTATCTGGAACAACCAAGGACATCTGGTAATCCGGGCATCTGCCTCATTTTCAGATAACAATCTGCACTGGTTTCAGTCTTCTATGATTACTCCAGGGAAGATTGCCTCGGTGACCTCTATTGATTCTTTCTTTTTGTGGCACCTTTGGTTTGGACGCTGCTCCAAGAATGCACTCTGACAGCTTCATAATCACACTTCTGGCTGTCCAGATATTACCATCTCTTCTGACTTTCCTCCTTGTAAAGGCTGCTCTGAGGGTAAAATGGCGGATCGCAGCTTCGGTCTCTCGATCAAGTGTGCTTCTCGTCCTCTTGCTCTCCTTCACACCGATCCTATGGGACCATTTCCTGTGGAGTCTCGCTCCAGGTCTCGCTATGTGTTGACCCTCATTGACGATTATTCCGGCTTCGCTCTCCTTGCTTTCCTTCAGGAAAAGTCTGGTACTTTGGTTGCACTTCAACACCAGATTGCCTGGCTCAAAGCTCACTCTGACTCTCCGGTCACCTCTGTACATTCAGATCGAGGGGGGGAATATATGGGTTGAGACATTCAATCGTTCTTCACATCCAGAGGGATTACCCATCAGACTTCTGTTCCTCATACCCCTCAGCAGAATGGACATGCAGAGAGGTTCAATCGTACCATCATGGAGAAAGCTGAGGCAATGCGCCATCATGCTTGCTTACCCAGGATCTTCTGGCAAGATTCCCTGGAGACTGCTCTTCATGTCTACAATAGACAACCAGTTCATCATCATGGGTGGAAAACACCCATTGAACTATTCAATGGTACAGTCCCTGATGTTTTATACTTTAGAGTGTTCGGTTGCAGCACCTTTGTCTTCATACCTCTGGAGATAAACTGTCTCCTAAAGCAGAAGAGATGACGTTCATTGGTTACAAAACCAATACCAAGGGTTGGAGATTCTGGTCACAAGCCAGACATCGTCCATTTATCTCTACCCATGTCACATTCAATGAGACTTGATTTAGATCATGTTCTAGAGATCTTGCTGTCAAAGACCAAGCCCAGATACTAGAAGACCCTGCAAACTACCTATCAGATGAAGAATTGGATAAGGAGAACCCAGAACCTCCTACCAATCCCTTTCATCATGTTATTGTTAACATACCAGATCTCGGGCCACTACCTCGTCCCAGATCTAGATCACCTTCACCACCACGATCACCTGGACCACCACCTGATCGTCACACTCCCTCTCCACCACCACCTGTTCCTTCTCCACCTTGTTGGGATCCTTCGAGATCTACACCAGTTCATCATGCACCTCCACCTTCATTACAATCTCATGCTCGTCGACCTCCAGTCGCACCTAGAGCACCATTTCAACCTCCTGTACCGGAGAGATGTTCCACTAGGAATGTTAAACCAAGAATCATTCCTGATAACACTTATGGGAATAGATCACCTCTTGAAATTGAGAAAGAGATTCATGGCAAGTCAAATACTTGCCAGGAGGAGCAAGAAACTGTTCATACAGCAGAACAACCAGTTCCTGCTAGACCTACAAATGAGGATGATGATATGGGTGAGCTTTACAGCAGCCAATGGATGCGGTTCCATTTGTCCACTATGGTTTCCCAAAACATTCCTAAGCAATACAAGGATGTTTTGAGGCTCACTTCTTCATCGGAACAGAGATCTTGGAGAGATGCGATGGATGAAGAATACAAGTCCCTTATGAACCGAAAGGTTTGGACTCTTGTTGATCTACCTAAAGACTGTGAACCCATAAAGGGAAGATGGGTTTATGCAGTTAAAAGCAATGGCTGGAAGAAGGCTCGCTTTGTTGTTAAAGGCTTCACACAAATCTTCGGTATTGACTATGAAGAAACCTTCTCACCAGTAACCAGATTTGAAACCGTCTGTCTACTCCTTGCACTCACAGCTCTGGAAGACTGGAAGCTTGAAGCTCTGGATGTTAAAACAGCTTTCCTATTTGGAGACCTCGATGAGGAGCTGTATATGGTTCAACCTAAGGGTTTCATTCAAAAAGGCCAGGAGAAAAAGGTCTGTCGACTTAGGAAGGCTATTTATGGCTTAAAACAAGCTGCGCTCAAATGGAACAAGCAGCTCCACAAATCCCTCCTTGAACTCGGATTCAAGAGATACTATTCAGATCCAGGTGTTTATATCAAGTTTATTGGTGATAAACTGATTATTCTTGTCTTTTATGTTGATGACACTCTTTTTATGAGTAATGATAGGTCACTTGTCCTCAAGCACAAGAAACAATTCATGGATCATTGGGAATCAAGAGATCTTGGCGAAGCCAAAGAATACCTTGGAATGAGGATAACCAGAGATTGCAAGAAATGCACTCTGAGGCTTGATGAATGCTCCTATGCTGCAAAGGTAGTTGAGCGCTTTGGTCAAGTTGACTGTAAACCAGTCACTACTCCTCCCCCTTCTGGATATACTCTAAAGCCCAACAAAGGAGAATCAAACCCAACTCTTCAAAGTCGTTACCAATCAGTCATCGGATCATTGCTATACATCATACTTGGCACAAGACCTGATCTTGCCTATTCAGTGATCAAGATGTCACAGTTCTCTGCAAATCTTTCTGAGGAACATTTGCAGAAGGTGCTCTACATAGTGCGCTATCTCGCACACACTACCAAGTTGTGCTTGACCTATGCTGCAGATGGACCAGTCAATGGTTTCATCGCTTACTCTGACACTGATTGGGCTGGAGATGTAGAGACCTCATGGTCTACTACAGGTTATTCTGTCTTCCTTGCAAACAGAATTGTGTCATGGCTTTCTAAACAACAGAAGAGGATTTGACTTTCATCCACCGAAGCAGAATATTGTGGAATGACAGAATGTTGCAGATAGATCCAGTGGATCCACAATCTGTTTGAGGAACTATCCTTTCCTCTTTCCATTATTCCCCTATGTGTTGATAACCAGGGAGCTATGTTTCTTGCTTCGAATCCAGCTCAAGAAGGACGAACTAAACATGTTCACATCCCTGAACACTATATTCTGGAGGCTATTGAAGAAGGTGAAATTGAACTATTCTATGTTCCTTCACAACAACAGTTCGCAGATATCTTTACCAAGAATCTTGGAAAGCTAGCCTTCAAGTGTGGATGAAAGAATTTGACTTTATCTTTTTATTCATGATGACTTATGTTTCTAGTGAGAAGTGTTGAGATCTGGGTATTTGCTTTCTGCTCTTCTATTTCATAACCCAGATTCTAGACCTGATTACATCAGTGTTCCAGACCTTTGGACAATCGGTCTGAGTACACTATCACATATTACTCATCATATGACATCATAGATAACCGCCATTATTGCTATTGGCTATAGATAGGACTCTTATCATTCGTGATACAATATGACTCATTCCTATCTCATATCTTTACCTACCCTAGAGTAGAGACATACAAGTATCAACAATACCTGAACCCTATATAGGGGAGCTCACTCTATATCACTCTCCTCAGTTCTTATACTCTCTGATATATAAGATCTCCTCTTTGCTTCTATAAAAACTCCTCCGCTCCTCAAGCTAGCAACCTCTATCCTCAGACCTAGTGAGTACCTCCCACTAGGCACATACCTTCCTCTTGTCACTTGCATTATGCTTGTGGCACCTACTGTTCTCACAGTAGAGACAAACGGAGTACTGCGCACATCGTTACCTGTTGATAGTTGCAGTCATGCATCTCACATGCATCCATGACATGAGACAGCACAACGTCCTACACCACTGCTTACATAATAACTATACGGTACCTAGTTTATCTCAGCCACTCGCCCTTCTTTGTCTCGAATAACATCTCCCACTCCATTCCATGTTGCTCATGTCCTGCTCTTAGCATAATACAGCTTTTCAACAAGTCGAGGTCAACTCAAGGTTCCAGGAAAGACATTTGTTACTCTCCCTCTAGGACCACAGCTGCAAGCACTCTATCGTGATCTAGATGGTGCATGTACAATGACTTATCTCTATGAGGTATGCTGACATTCCTGACATAATTTGGAAACTAATATATTATACTCTAGGTTGTGAAGAATTCCTGCAATAAGGACATTTATTCTGGGACAATCTACTAATGCACAAGATCCAATGCCCTAGCTGCAAGATTTCTGCTCACTGCAACACCTTACATCACAGTTGCCATCTCCACTCAGACTATCACTGCTCTTGATGATTCTTGTTTACTGCTGCCTTGCCATATTTGCCTCGTGGCCCTCACCATGTTTTGCTGCTGCCTTTGTACACTCTTGTTTCATTCAGATAGAAGCTTTTCAGTTCGCTTTCGGTGCACTGTTTTTGTAGCATTGTCATCCGGGTGTTCCCATTTGTAGCTAGCATGAATGAGAAGTTTCAATTTGTGGTCATATGGGGTCAGATTGAGAATGGGTCAAATATGTTTTTATACAATGAGATATGAGATGACGTTGTAGATTCATATTTCGTCATATACGGTCAGATTGGGCTAGCAGAGAGCCAGGAGCTCATACAGATGAGCAGAAATTACAAGATATGAGATAAACAATGTCTGTCATCTAGGGTGATATGTCATGCTGCCCCATCATATTGAAAATATGATATAACTCTCATTTTGTGCAGGGCATATGATCTGGTATTATTCGAATATTATCCTACTAATTCATAATATCTGGTCACATATGACCCTACCAGGTCATACCCAGTTTTCACTGGGGGCGAAGGTCACAATGTCACGTTGTTGTTGTTGCGTTCAAGATGGTTTGGGCAAGCGAAAATTTGTTTGTGACTGTGACACTACACTGTCACAGAGTATTACATTTAGGGCAAGTTGCGGCTGGCCTTGTTGACACTGTGCTCCCTCAACATGCCACTGAAACTGAAACAACACCATGTCACCACCACCACCTCACCACCATGCTGCTGCTGTGTCACCGCCACCACTGCACTACCACCATGACACTGCTGTGCTGTCACCACCACCACCACCACCACCACCACCACCACCACTATCACCACTGTGCCACCACCACAATGACGACAACACCACCGCTGTGTCACCACCACCACCACACCCCCACGTCAATGACAACAATGCCGCTGCCATGTCACCAACACCACGAGTTCATGCAGATGTTCTAATGTGTTGCACAGCTTCTGTGGTGTGTCCCAGACATCCTCGACCATGTCCACTTCGTCTTCCATGGGTTCCACCTCAAGCTTGGATCTCTTTCTCCCTCCCCCTCTCTCTGGTGAGTCCTTTTTGTGCCTTTGCTCCAGAGTTTGCGCAGACATTCTAATGCATTGCACAGCTTCTGTGGTGTGTCCCAGATGTCCTCGACATATCTATTTCATCTCCTGGTTCACTCATTTCATGTACACACCCGGTTCCACACTGGTTTTGTTGACATTGAGAACTTCACTGGAAAATGCTATATCTGTAGTATTTGTAGTGTACATAGACTACAAAGGTTGGGCAGGAATCTAGATTTGGATCAGTGGTCAATGTAGTAATAGGTGAGAGCACTGCTGACAACATAGTACTACATTGCTGACATAATGTACTAATGTACTACAGCCGAAATCCTTTTTTGCTGATGTGGGACACCCACTCTCCAGCATCTCTTTCGCCTGCCAGTGAACTTGTAGAAGGCAACCAGCTTGCCTCTTATTCCACCGAGGCCATCATCAACAATTTTGCACAGGCGGGTACACAGCCATGGGACATACTCCCTCCTCTATCCCTTTTGCCCAACTTCTATCAGGGCCACAGCAGCAGTGTCGTCACCCACTTCACACAGGTTGCCCAATCCCAGTCACCTAGTGGCTCGTCATCATCATGGGACCCGTCTCTTCCATCCCTTTTGCTCACCAACGAACATGTGGCACTGGTCGGCCACTCACACTTCGCACCAACCACATCGCAGGCACCCATGACACAGCACCCCATGCCCGAGCAGGGATACCCCTATGCCATGGTCCCGCCTGCCCCAGTGTTCCCTACCATTGACAGGTCAGTGACAGAAGAGGCATGGAACGAATCGTACGCTACCACCCCATCTGTCTCCATGCACACGACTTCATACGGTGCTGGAAATTTGCTTGTATCTGCACCCATGCCCCTCCCCCTGTATTTGGTCCGCAATGTAGGGGTACTCACCCCCGCAGACATTCCCTGGTATGGGAACCAATACCATGTTGGGAATATGCTCCCTCTTGCATCTACGTCTTCCACCTCATACAGAAACCAATACAATGTTGGGAATATACCCCTTCTGTGCCTATGTCTTCCACCTTGTATGGGAACCAATATAATGTTGGGAGTATCCCTCCTACGTCTATGTCTTCCACCTTGTACGGGGCCCAATACCCTCTCAATCATGCATTGGACAGATTTTATGGCCAAGCTGTTTGGAATATGCTCCCTCCTGCACCTATGTCTTCCACCTCATACGGGGCCCAATACCCTACCAACCACCCCTCGTACAGAAATCATGGCCACACTGCCAATAATAGATCGTTCGTTAACCCGAATATGAACGATTATTCCCATGCCACATACCCACAAGCTGGTGGCCAAGGCTACTTGCACACCACACATGTGGGGACAAGCGGCTTCAGAAGGAATGGATTCTCTCCATACTAGCATGCCATTCCCGTTAGTAATTTCTATGTCATATCATGTTGAGCAGGCATTTATCTGTATCAATACCTCTCTCACACGTCACATGCATGCTATCAGGTTTGTATTGAACATCGGACACTTGTAGATTATTCCTCAGCTATTTCGTACCCTTTCATGTAATGCTTTCATTGCTGTGATCATTGTACTCCTTGAATCAATCTAACTTGGTTGTTGAGTCAGTCAAGTGTCCACACAGGTCACGTGTAAGCGTTCAAAAGTGGTGCAGAGTCATTGATTATCCAAATCGTAGCGGCGTGCTTGCGCCAAGTCCCCGACTTCTGGGGACTTCCTGGGAAAGCCGAGGAACACAATAACACGATGTGATAGCACCATTGCAACTAGACAGTATGTATGGACAAGATATAGTACTCGTCTTTTCTTCTACTCTGCTCCATGTCCATTTTGAAAATCTCCCAGTTGTCATAAATTACCGTACCTTTTTTGACCAACCAACTCTTAGTTGTCTGCCTTACCCTTTCCTTTGTTGAGACAAGGGACAGCACCCAATATGTTTGCCTGTGAATATGTAGGGAATGGTAAAAGAGGATCACTAATCTCCAATAGTGAGGGGCCGTGTTTCTTTGTATGCTTCTGCTGAGGAATTATGATTTCACAATCAGTATTATCCTGCAGGATCTCCTTGGCTGATGGAGCAGGCCCTGCCACATCATCGAGTTTTCTCTTGTTGTAGTTTTTTGAGGGACGAGTAACCTGTTTTACCAACAAGCTTCACTCTTGGATTCCACCATACTCGGCCTCTGGGTCTGGGACTGTGATCTCGTTTCCAGGATGTAAACCATACCATTTGTATGTATTATGTTCTAATGCCTCAAAGCATCGAACCTCAGCAAGTATCAATCGAGGTGGATGGCGCTCAGCGCTCAGATACGGCAATGAACAGGTCCCAGCGACATCATGAAGGGGGGTCAACCAGGAATCGATGTGCTTCAAATCCACACTGGCATTGTGATGGAGCAGGCGTCCGTTGTGCCAGCTTAGTATTGAGTTGTTCAAGAGTAACAGACCATGTCAGGAATAGTCCATCTCGTGTCCAAGCGCCAAGCTCTTGATGTAACGACCAAAGTCTTCACTAGGGTTGAGAGACGACTGCAGTCTAATCGAGATGTCCTAGAGCACTTGCTGGAGTGCTATGTTGTTTGTCAATAAAGATCTATTAGGCTTTGTAGGCCTCAAGAGAAGACTAGGGGAAACAACAAGAGAAATAGACTAAGGTCTATACTACTAAAGTACGACTATATATACTATGAGAGACCGTGCACAGACCATGCTGTG
>JBBPNA010000782.1:0-10647 GCA_038090555.1 Boletus subcaerulescens | reverse complement strand
CCCATCGACAACACCAACACTCGTCCAGACTCGAAACACCCGAATTGACTGAATACCAGCCGAAACAGCCGATTGAAGCGTCGAGTGAGTTTCTTCCTCCGACGTTCGCCACTAACTTTTTGATTTTTAGATTTACCCCCAAGATTGTCGTGTTGCTGAAATCGCGTCGCTGATTATGACCGGTGCGTCCTGACAAGATGGTGCACACATCGATGCTAATCGTTGAGCGCTGGCAAGAACGTCGCGGACCAGTTGAAATCCGAGTCGACACCGGCGATGAATGTTTTCCAATAGTGGTGTTTTCGGCGAATGGCGACTCGGAGTATCTCGTGAGCGGCAGTTCTATCAAGGGGAAAGCTCAAGTGTGGCGAGTGGAAGACGGCAAAAACATGGCAACAATGGAAGCGGGCCAGGTCAACTCTGTCGCTGTGTCCAGGGATGGCAGCAGGATCGCAGCGGGGACATATTTGGTGATTGTGTGGAGCGCAGAGACGTACAAGCAAATCTTCAAGGAGCGTGACAAGGGCTTTACCATCCGCGGCCGCGGAACGATGCGACACGACTCGTCGTAACATCCGAACACCACTATACAGCTTCGGTTTGGGACATTGCAGCGTCCAAACTAGTGTTGTTGCTCCACCACGACGACACTGTAACAGCGGTAAATACTCGTCACAGGGGGACCGAATCGCGGCAACCACCCCAAGTTCCGTTCGAGTCTGGAACAGCAACGATGGCAGCTTGTTCGTCGTCATCAAAGTGGAATTCATTCCGTGGTTAAGTGGGGGTCTCTTTTGGTTCAACAACCACCTCTTCGTCGCATCCACCAAAGTCCAGCAAATCGACACAGACACAGGGTCCGTAGTCTCAGAATGGCCAGTCCCCGGTACCGGTTCAAGCAGATCGTGCACCGCTCTACCAAACCACAGTAAATACATCATTTACGCTACAGAACGTACCGTCACGTTCTGGGACATCTCGACACACACTCAACTCGGGCTTATCCAACACCCTCAAGACATATCCTCAATCGCAGTCTCACCCGACGACCGGTTTCTCGCAATTGCTGGATGTGACGGCAAAGTCATCATCGAAAGTCTATCCCGCATCATAGTGAGTGCCGTGGATTGTCGGATCACGGCCAAGTATACTGACTATCATAGCCATCCACCCATAAACAAGGTCACCAAGACGGACAGCCTTCAACCTCTGAAGGTAGAACTGGTTCAGACCCGGTAGGATTTGCTTACTGTGACCGGACGCGTCGCACTGACCCCGTTGTACACGCACTCTAGGAAGACCTTGTTAACCTTTCAGGTCTACCCCGCATCGCTGTAAGTAGCTTGCCCGTGTTGTCCTATTTGATCGAATTCCTTACTCCAATTCTTTTCCGCATAGGATTCATTCCTATCATCCACTCTAGACCCCAGTTTCCCCGAGCCAGACCTTCGGATCGACGACACTGTCCCCGATTTATGGAAGCAGGATCAGCTCACAAAGACAGAGGCATTATTGACCACAGAAATTGCTGCCTCTCCGCATACATCCCATGATGTACTCGCTAGTCACGCTCTCGTCCACGCTCGTTTACGGGAGTGGGATGCAGCCCTCGTGGGTGCCGAGAAGGTCCTAGCTGATCTATTCTCACATATGTTGACGCTGACGCTGATTTTCACCAAGGCAATTGAGATTCGGCCGTCCGTCGTCGGTTACCTCGCAAAGAGTATAGCCCTTGTCGGTAAGGGGAGAGGAACAAGGGATATCGTACCTGCGACATTGCATTCGCGCGCTCCCATTCATCTCATCTCACCTTTTTCCTTTTAATCAAGGTCTGTATTCATCAGTCTTGTGCACACGTCATCTGCTTATATTCCCCTCAGGCCATCATCATGTTTATGGCTGGAGAGCATCCCGATGCGATATCGCGTGTAGATGACCTCATTGCTACGGTCACGTCCAACTCGATATGCTATGTAGTCCAGGCATGTCCATGGCCTGTCACGATATCTCAACGCTGCCGCTGACATTCCAAGCAGGCATATATGTATCTTCTCATTGGAAATTCACGGATGGAACGTGGTGAGTACGGAGGTGCGATAGAGTCGTTCGAGCATGCACAAGCCAAAATGCGACACCACGGGAGCCAACTACTCTTGATCATATCACTAGTAAGTTTCTTGACGTGTATTTTGTGGGCCACTGACGTCGCTCACTATCTCTGATAGATTTTTGGCTGGCAATTTGATAACATGACTATCACGATTCGGCAACGTCTGTGTGAAGCCCTGTATATAGTAGGTCGTACCAAGGATGCGGTCGAATGTTTCAACCGGATGATGAGGGAATTGGATGGGGAGACAAACCTGCGCGATGGATGTCTGGTATGGACTGTCGGTGAGTGATTACGCATATCGTGGTATCGTTACTTATGTAAAAGATCATCTCAGACTTCAGGCAGCGTTCCTTAAAGAAACTGGCGCATCTCGGAGATACAGCGGTGGATGCACAGCGACATGACGAAGCCATCTCTCATTATACGGCCGCATTGTCTCTCAATCCCCCTACCCCGCAAGGCATTCTCACAAAGCGAGGCAAGACATTTTTGGTAAGCGGGGCATGGAAACAGGCCCTAGACGATGCGGACGAGGTATGGCACCATCGCTCTCCCACGGTGGTTAGTCTGGCTGATGTATCGCCATTAGATGATCAAGCTCGATCCGTCGTCGCCATGGGGTTATGAGATTAAACACGCAGCGTCACTCAAGGCAGGACAGTACGACGTTGCAGTAGATGCGTTTGAGATAATGCTCTCGAAGATGGCGCAGTCACCTGATCCGGAAGTTCAACGTGAGTGGTACCCTTGTTACCATGACAGAGATGTTTTATTCACGGTATGCGATAGAGCGCGGTGACCAATACATCAGCCCGTCGACCACACGGGCAATGATTCGCAAAATTGTCCAGCGGGCCACCCGCCATTTGCCACGGGTCCTGATCAACACGACCACTGGCCGTCTCCACAGTAGGACCGAGCAGACATCTGCGTTCGAATCCCTTCCGATCTTCAATGAGCTAATATTGTTGATGACGACACGCATTGACTACGTCCGTATCAAGCGTGAAGTACAACAATACTTTCGCTACGTGATGCTATCGCACAAGTGGGAAGACAACGAACCGCTGTTCCAACATGTGATACACATCGCGGTGTACGATCTCGTTAAATCTCCAACTCATGACAAACTGCAGACATTTTGCAAGATCGTTCGGGATGGCGGGTTCGATTGGGCGTGGAGTGACACATGCTGTATTGACAAGTCCGATCACTTCGTGCTTCAAGAGGCTCTGGTCGCCATGTTCAAGTGGTACCAGGGATTTGCCCTGGCGATCGTCTTCCTTCGTGGTGTTCGTTCTTCGTCGCTGCTCGGGGCTTTCGTGAGGAGTGTCTGGAACACCCGTGCCTGGACGCTTCAGGAATACGTCGCTGCAAAGGTCATCCACTTTTACACCGAGGATTGGACTCCTTATCTTAATCTGGAGTTGTCGAACCACAAAGAGTCGACGGAAGTGATTTCGGAAATGGAGCAAGCTACTGGAGTCTCTGCAGAGCAGCTAATGGCGCTTCGCCCAGGGCTAACCAGCATTCGGGAGAAGTTGCGCCTCGCTTCGACTCGGCAGACGACGCTGGTCGAGGACGCTGCATACTCGCTGCTCGGTATTTTATCCGTTACGGATCTATCGGCAATATACGGTGAAGGGGAGGTTTCTCTGGGACGTCTCTTAGCCAATGTTCTCACCTGTTCTGGAGACGTGAGCATCCTTGCGTGGATCGGGGAATCTGGTAGCTTCAACAGTTGTCTCCCCGCTCATATCACTGCTTTCGACCGGCCAGCAACATCACACCTCCCGTCACCAATCCCAGACACCGAGATGGAAAGAATCACCACCACATCGCGTGGTTCTTCGTTCGACCCCGACGCGGCCGTGACGTTGTACGACCGTCTCAATGAGCTTTCTGCACCTTGGTTCGCAGCGAGTCGGATGAAACTTCCTTGTATCGCATTCAAACTCCCGGCTCTTTCGCCTTATCGCACACGTACAGGCCGTCTCTATCGCACAGACACCGCTGCTTTTGGGACAGTGGAAATCACCACGAGACAAGACCTCTCTCGGATGAAGACCCTGTATCTCGTTCACCCTTGGTTGGATGGTCTGCTGGAGCCAGAAGATATTCACAGTGGTGCGCTCGTGGAGGATGATACGCCACCACCCTCACCTAACACAGATGATGACGGAGAGATCTCCGACAATTCCTCGCCACTCCCTGAACCTGAATTGCTGTTGCACGATGCTCCTGAGCATGCTGTTCCCATAGACGACGAGACGCGAGCACGACGGTTCGTTGCCCGTCTTAGACAGCCATTTGGAGCACTCTTGCTCGCGCCGGTTGCATCGGGTCGACGTGGGACGGATTACAAGCGGGTTGCGGCTGATAGCTTGATCATGGCACGATTCCAGGACAACCTCTCACTTGCTGATATTCTGGACAATGTACGTACTCTCGATGTGTTGTAACTCGATAGATCTAGGACAACGATGGACATGTTGTGTCAACTCTGCTACGGAAGCCTATTAGTTGCTTGATGTCACAAAGTCCGCGTATACCCCAAACTATAGTCTTAACCCTCTTCCTTGGCGTCAAAAATTTGCTTGCTTCGTCTACTCGAATGTCAGGATAATCATAGTGTGGTAGGGATCAAAAACAACATCTGAGCACTGAATAGTCCGAGTTTTTTTTACTACGGCCATACCCGATTCCGTCTAGCTGTGCTATTCATTGTTCAAACGCCTTCGAGGATCAGCTCAAACGGGCCAATCGCTTCTTCAACTGCAACCGTGCAATTTCCGCCTCCTCCTCCCTGGGGTCCGCATCGAATTGGTACGGCAGGGGCAACTCACGCGTGGTGCGGTACTCTGCCATATTACAAATATGCTTGTTCTCGACGCGATCTGAAACCATCAAACACTTGAGTCGTAGTCACGGAAGAGGAAGGGGGGAAAATCTCGTACAAAAATTCCACTGTACCCTCCGTAACATCTCCAGCATGGCAGCGACGAACGTGCACAGCTCGATGCTTGTCTTGTCAAAGTATATATAAGCCAGCCAGATGAAACGAATGCATAGGTTGGATATCTATGAGGAGCGATTAGAATATATGCGAGGGGATAGGTCCGCGAACGTACCAAAGCAAAGTAGTAAAACTAAGGCAGCGTCAGTCGTAGGAGAGGCGTCTGGACAAGAAAACGTACTGGTACAGATGAGTTGTAAACAAGCTCCTGTCTGAGCAGCGGATAACGAGCATATGGTTCGCACATTGACCAATCTAGTATGACGTCCTGAGAGACAGACATGTCATGGCAGTCAAATGATCCGAAAGCAGGGGGACTTGCCCAAGCACATGCATATATTGAATTGACGGTCGCCGCGAAGGAGAAGAGCAAGTAGCTCTTACCACTTTGAGGGGTCCCTAAGAGATATATTTAGCTACGTGTTGACAATCATAGAATCGGACATACCTTGGTACCTCCAGTAGCAATAAACGAGGTGTTCTACCATACCGATTACGTACTTCCCAGCCTATTTCGATCTGACGATGAACACAGAATGAACGGAGATCATGCAAATGCCGCACGTTGATAAGTTGCTCAGGGTGCTTCGAGTCCCGGTATCGCCTCAGGCTCTGCACGCTTCGTGCAAAGTAAGGCAACATGCCGAGAAGACAATACCATCCCCAATTCTTGGTTGAAGTTAAACCGCACGTTGACCATGCTTCTTGCGCTCCAGAATCATGAGCCGAAGATTCGAAGCCATAGCGGGTATAAAAGCAGCCCACGAAGTACAAGTTAGAGATCGAATACGTAAGGCTGCAAAATTGATCACTGGTAGTAACAGGGTGAGATGGTTCGAGTGGCACAAACGTCGGAGATCATACCCGAGCCAAAGATCTAGGAACTGGAAGATCATTAGATTTCGAAGTACTTCGTAGCGTTGATACTCGGGACAAACCTCGACATTCCATATTCCACTAGCAGCAAGCTTGGCTATTTTTTTGATTGACCACCAACGAGTGCTACCATGCATGAAACTCTGCGTGTCCCGATGTGATTTGCCTCAGATCTGGATGAGGAGAACCAGAAGTAATCGAGGACTTACAGTGATTGGATTGAATACAACCACGAACGTGAGGACAAGCCAGACGATGGGCCACAGCATTGGAGGACCACGTTGAGCCATGGAGAACCAAAACCCATACGCAAGGGTGCACAAGATGAAAGACGGAAGCTTTCAGCAGGTCAACTCGAAGGCACGTCCCGTGTGGTAACTACACAACACTTACTTCAAAGTATTGCCGATAATCATGCCTTATTCGTGGGTTCAGTTCTACACACACTGTCAGTGAGAAAATAGAGCATAGGCGGAATCACTCACTAAAGATGAAGACATAGTTGATTTTGCTACGCGCCCAAACGAGGACATTGATACCGATTAGTAGCGCCATCAGTACTGGTATGAAGAATATCGAGTAAATTACAAGCAGGATATTCCATGATGGGAGTGATCTCCGTGTGTACTCCTGGAAAGCTATAAATTGAACTTTAGAGCAAGTTAGTGAACGGTATTGGATGAGGTTCTTACATAGGTAGGAACCCGCTGAAATTGCAGGAATCGCGAGCCCCAACCACAATCCGAAGCGGAGCGTGCTATCATCGCTAGCCTTTGAAAACGGTCCGACTCGAAGGTGGTCCCTTGCTGCCTTTCTGTCGCCGCGTTCTGTATATGAGATCGACGGCTGATTCAAGCACGGTAATGCTCAGGCTTGGGGAAAACATACCGAATCGTAGCGCGAAAAGGTTTTCCATTTCCTTGAGCAAATCGCCAACCGTGGTACCAGAGGCAAAGGCGCAAGGCCCTATCTGCAGAAATTAATTGAATGCTGCGACCTTGTTGACCGGTGTGGTTGCATACTTTCTCCTTCATGTAGGCTTCCAGGACAGACGAAGTCTTGGTAATCTTGCCATATTTTCTCAATACTTTGCGAAAGCCAGTAAGGTTAAGAATCTTGTTACGAGACGCAAGGAAACCATAGGAATAAACCAAGAATAGCACGATTGATAGTCCAAGGTTGATCGCGAACCCAATGAGGAAATTGAAGCGGTCAGTGAGGAACACCTGACGTGTAGGTATTAAAAAAAGAGACGCTCACTCTGTAATTGTTCAAGGCTTCGAGGCCGCTGTAAGTACATGCCGCATATCAGCATCGTGTTCGCAACCAAGAAAGCCACATGGTTGCATTGCGAAATCCGGAAGGAAAAACCATTGTTCAACGTACCGGTAATGTTCAGCAACAGCCTTTCGGAGTCGCATTTTCGCGCGCCTATATACACGAGGGTCGAGAGAATACTTCCTCCCATTCATGGATATTTTGTGATGGGCATCCGAGAAAAAGCTGGCGGTGTCATTTCTTGCAGATGGAATACCAAGGCCCTTTTCGACCGCGCCTTTGGCTACTTCATCCCATCTCCAATATCCCGAAGGATCGCCGCCGGTACGCCAGTGTTCAGGTACCCGTATTTCAAAGTTGGATGTATCAGCCAAGCCGCGACACCCTAATACTTGTTAGTCGAAAGCAGAGAATTTCCGGATAGATAAACTCACCATGTCCCAATTCCGAAAACTGAACTCCCATTCCGCTGGCTTGATGATGCTCTTCGGGCTCCGGGGTGGGGAAGCAAGACGAAAGTGCAAGTCGGACAGAAAGATATGCCTTTGTGGACCAACTTTGCGTCTTCAAGTCCGCGGGTGATTCCTATTGGTCAGAGCTCAATGACATGCATACATCCACAATAATGGGTACGGACGTAGAACATCTGGCGGTGTATCCCGAGCTCCTTGAGTTGTTTTTTTAGTAGTCTGGACCGTTCATGCAACTCCTTTTCTTTCTTTGTGTAAAATGTTGCTACTTTGCATAGCTCAGCGTCTAACATGTCGAAAAACTTGGCATGGATTGCGGGTAGTATTGTGTGTAAAGGCGGCGGTGACGAGGATCCTTTCAAAGCTAAGGCAAATCTATGGTTAGACCTTGACGAAAAGAGAAAACAAATACCCGAACTTCGGGACGAAGCTGGTGAACGATAGGTTCTTGGAGGTATCGGTGGTTTGGATTGTGAATTTGGTGCTGTTCCGGCCACACGAGGGAAACAAGCCGTGGCCAAGCTAAAGGAGGGTACTGATACATTTCGTAAGCCACCGAGGCCGACCATTCTCAGTATATCTATGGCTTACGTCTTTCATTGTCATTCGTTCTCCACCTCACCAAGGAGGCTGGCTCATGGCCACTGAGGCCTAGGAAACCATTCGTCACAATGGCAGACCCCGGAACCCGTGGGTATGCGATTCGCGCTGATGTTGCATTCTCTGGAGTCGAGTCCTCTGCCATGGTTGAGTTAACGCACAGAGATAGAATCAGTCTTCAGGAACGTTCTCACCTTCAGACTCCTCGTGTCGCACTTGGGTCTTGGGAGCAGGACGATGGATATAATCGGTGACTGTGTCTGTGCTCCCAAAGTTCTCAATATCGACCTGCTGCCGAACTTGTGCTCGTATCACTCCCAACTGGGTTTTAAGCCGGCGATAGTCTCTGTTGAACGGAAAGCAAACCCCAAGGCATGAAAGCCATGTCAATGGACACTCGAACAAGAGGCTAGTCAATTCATTACATGTAAGCTGTTTGCCACTCTGGTGTCTATGGATAGTAGTTCAGTACATCTAACGATGTGGCCTGGAGACACTCGCCTGGTTCTCTTGGAGGTATCTGCAATGAACAAATAGGCGTTTGGTCAGGAATGGCTGATACGGTGAAGACTGTTGCTCACCGTGCAAACTTCATGTCTCCGTGGTGAGTCCGTCCAAACCAACTGGACAGCCAGTGTACAACATGAAAGTCGAGCGCTGTAATACTCTTCTTATTATCTTTTTTAGAATGAGTGGGGTGCTGTGAGGGAGCGGGACGGACCGGAACACTTTTGCATCCTAGAAAATCCCGCAAGGTAACGAGTACACTACAAACGAGCTCATTTCACCCCGTTTGGAACCTCCTCGGACAAAAAGCGATCAGATGCATTGAATTTGCGGAAAAGTTTCACCGTATGCAGTCGGATAATGGGCCTAATATACTGCATTGAGAATGCTTCATGTTGCATATTTGACCCCAGTTAACCTGCATCGTTTCAAGTTGATCCATGGTTGAGCAGCGGGTTACCGACCTCCTTGTGGACAGGCTCGGAGAGTGAGAGCTCGGATCAAACCATCAAGTGAGGTGGGGTCGTGGGAACTGGGTGCGTCGCAGCCGAACTTCCGACTTGAGTCAACTCTGTTCTCTGTTCTCTCTGTTGACAGCAAACACACATTCATTCGTGTTGAATAAGCGGGGTACATGGGCTCCAAGCTAGTGGATGGCCAGGTTCGGAGGCAAAGAGTAGGTGATGTTATCATGTCAAACGTGTGGGTGGAGCCCCGCACTTCTCAATTCAATCCATCCCAGCTACGCGTCATGATGTCCGCTGCGCCGCACAAAATAAGACTGTCTAGTCCACTACTTCGGTTTCGGTCGGGACAGGGTGAAGATCATCTACGGCGGTCGCCTCGATGGGACAATCACCAATCAAGATCCGGGTTACTGCTCAGGTTGTCGCATCGCCAACCATCTCCGAGTCGCCGCTCTTCCCCGACATTATTGATATCTTCC
Source organism: Boletus subcaerulescens (assembly GCA_038090555.1). Classification (NCBI taxonomy): domain Eukaryota; kingdom Fungi; phylum Basidiomycota; class Agaricomycetes; order Boletales; family Boletaceae; genus Boletus; species Boletus subcaerulescens. The sequence continues at coordinate 841 of JBBPNA010000782.1, read as the reverse complement.
CAGGCAACACATGTGTTTAGAAGCGGGATTCCGGTTCTCCGAGAAATTGACAGGGGGAAAGAGAACATGTGGACTACACGCTGCAGAATGAGAGCAGAACGATGATTCGGACCACTAAACGCATTCAAACGCCGTTTATGTGACATATTTTTGTCAATGAGCAAGTCTACTGTAATAGGATCTCTCCTTCGTTACCTGCAGGCTGCCATGCAGTAGAAATCCGTGCCTCTCCAGCAGCAGCAAGCAACGCCGAATCAAACAGCGTGTCCAAGCCTCGTGGAGCCTGTCAAACAATAGACACTTTGCCTCGGGCGTGAGGCCACGCAGAGCTCTGTGCAATCTGGATAAAACTCCCCGTTAAAGTCCATATCCCCTTGGCCAGAGTATAAGTAATCATGAACCTCCGAGTCCCTTCGGAAGCCTGAGGAACATTCATGGAATCGTGATTGCGTTCGCCACTGACTCGACTTTAGAGTCGCCCACTTCAGTATGCCACCGAAGAGTTGTACTCTGTTGAAGGCTCCTATACACTACACCTAATTCCGCTACAGTCGACTCTCTCGTAGTTTATACCTGGTATAACCCCCAGTTTCAATTCCCCAAATGTCATATTCCACCAAAAATCCTCTCCAATAACCCATACAGTCATTCACCATCATTTGCGCCACCACTGCCATTTGCGCCACCACCACAAATTGAGGCATTCTGACATTCGACTCACATCGATTATTGTCTGACAACGAAGACATGCCACTATACATAAGATATGGCAGTATGATACCATGCCTAATAGTTGATAGATGTAGTGCGATTCACTGTTCTCGAGGTGGAATGTAGGTCA
>JBBPNA010000781.1:0-10659 GCA_038090555.1 Boletus subcaerulescens | reverse complement strand
CCATTCGCTTGTATCGCGATGCACTTGCGGCCCGTCCTGTCGGTCACACTGACCGTCCATCTACATTGGTTCAGCTGGCTGCGGTGCATTTGGCACGATTCGAGAAGCAGAGAGACGATGACGATGGCGCACGAGTTGAGGCATTGCTGTATGAGGCGATGAAGCTCAGCGCCACTGACAGTGATGAAAATCGAGCTGTGTCTGTCATGCTGCAATTATATGCCGGGCATAGATCTTGCCCTGACCATACAAGTGGGCAATCGTCAGTGGACTCGGATTCAAGTTTGCGGTTAATAGACGAGGATCCATGGAGCTCAAGTGTCCAGCTGTTGAAGCGGTTCGAACGACACGGAGATCTCGCCGACCTTCAACGAGCAATCACACTTTTACAAGAATTGATCAGATCTGTTCCGGTTTGGGATGACAGGTACCGCGTAGGACTAGGGAATCTCGGCACGGGATTGTCGTTGCGATTCGAGCGCCTCGGGGAGCTGAGGGATCTCGAGGATGCGATTTCGACACACAGGGGTGCCGTTCACCTCACCCCAGATGGTCACCCTGACAAGCCGGGTCGTCTGAACAACCTCGGGAACTCCTTCATCACTCGTTTCGAGCGCCTCGGGGAGCTGAGGGATCTCGAGGATGCGATTTCGACACAGAGGGATGCTGTTCACCTCACCCCTGATGGTCACCCTGACAAGCCGACTTGTCTGAACAACCTCGGTCTGTCCTTCAGAGCTCGTTTCGAGCGCCTCGGGGAGCTAAGGGATCTCGAGGATGGTATTTCGACACTCAGGGATGCTGTTCACCATACCCCTGATGGTCACCCTGACAAGCCGGGTTGTCTGAACAACCTGGGTCTTTCCTTTAGAGCTCGTTTCTTGCACCTCGGGGAGCTGAGGGATCTCGAGGATGCAATTTCGACACAGAGGGATGCTGTTCGCCTCACCCCTGATGGTCACCCTGACAAGCCGGGTTGTTTGAACAACCTTGGTCTGTCCTTCATCACTCGTTTCGAGCGCCTCGGGGAGCTGAGGGCTCTCGAGGATGCCATTTCGACACACAGGGATGCCATTCACCTCACCCCTGATGGTCACCCTGACAAGCCGGGTCGTCTGAACAACCTCGGGAACTCCTTCATCACTCGTTTCGAGCGCCTCGGGGAGCTGAGGGATCTCGAGGATGGCATTTCGACACAGAGGGATGCCGTTCACCTCACCCCTGATGGTCACCCTGACAAGCCGGGTTGTTTGAACAACCTCGGTCTCTCTTTCATTGCTCGTTTCGAGCGCCTCGGGGAGCTAAGGGATCTCGAGGATGCGATTTCGACACAGAGGGATGCCATTCACCTCACCCCTGATGGTCACCCTGACAAGTCGGTTCGTCTGAACAACCTCGGTCTCTCCTTCAGAGCTCGTTTCTTGCGCCTCGGGGAGCCGAGCAATCTCGAGGATGCGATTTCGACACAGAGGGATGCCATCTACCTCACTCCTGATGGTCACCCTGACAAGCTGGGTTGTCTGAACAACCTCGGTCTCTCTTTCATCGCTCGTTTCGAGCGCCTCGGGGAGCTGAGGGATCTCGAGGATGCCATTTCGATACACAGGGATGCCGTCCATCTTACCCCTGATGGTCACCCTGACAAGCCAAGTTATCTGAACAACCTCGGTCTCTCCTTCAGAGCTCGTTTCTTGCGCCTCGGGGAGCTGAGGGATCTCGAGGATGGCATTTCGACACAGAGGGATGCCATTCACCTTGCCCCTGATGGTCACCCTGACAAGCCGACTTGTCTGAACAACCTTGGTCTGTCCTTCATCACTCGTTTCGAGCGCCTCGGGGAGCTGAGGGATCTCGAGGATGGCATTTCGACACAGAGGGATGCCGTTCACCTCACCCCTGATGGTCACCCTGACAAGCAGGGTTATCTGAACAACCTCGGGAATTCCTTCATCACTCGTTTCTTGCGCCTTGGGGAGCTGAGGGATCTCGAGGATGCGATTTTGACACAGAGGGATGCTGTTCACCTCACCCCTGATGGTCACCCTGACAAGCCGATTTGTCTGAACAACCTCGGTCTCTCGTTCAGAGCTCGTTTCTTGCGTCTTGGGGAGCTGACGGATCTCGAGGATGCGATTTCGACACACAGAAATGCCAGTCACCTCACCCCTGATGGTCACCCTGACAAGCCGATTTATCTGAACAACCTCGGGAACTCCTTCAGAGCTCGTTTCGATCGCCTCGGGGAGCTGGGGGATCTCGAGGATGCGATTTCGACACACAGGGATGCTGTTCACCTCACCCCTGATGGACACCCTGACAAGCTGGGTCGCCTGAACAACCTCGGTCTCTCCTTCAGAGCACGTTTCAAGAGCCTCGGGGAGCTGAGGGATCTCGAGGATGCCATTTCGACACACAGGGATGCTGTTCATCTCACCCCTGATGGTCACCCTGACAAGCCAAGTTATCTGAACAACCTCGGTCTCTCCTTCAGAGCTCGTTTCGAGCGTCTCGGGGAGCTGAGGGATCTCGAGTATGTGATTTCGATACACAGGGATGCTGTTCACCTCACCCCTGATGGTCACCCTGACAAGCCGGGTCGTCTGAACAACCTCGGTCTCTCCTTCAGAGCACGTTTCGAGAGTCTCGGGGAGCTGAGGGATCTCGAGGATGCGATTTCGACACACAGGGATGCTGTTCATCTCACCCCTGATGGTCACCCTGGCAAGCCAGGTTGTCTGAACAACCTTGGTCTCTCCTTCATCACTCGTTTCGAGCGCCTCGGGGAGCTGAGGGATCTCGAGGATGCCATTTCCCTGTATTCACATGCTGCATCCGTTCCCATAGGCCCCATCAGTGATCGATTTCGTGCATCACGCATTTGGATATTATGTGCTCGACGTATCCGCCATCCCTCTCTCCTCCGTGCACATTCTATTGCCATTAACCTCCTTCCCAAACTTGCATGGATTGGCCTTTCCCTTACACACCGTTATGCAGAACTCAGTCGAGGTGCTGATGTTGTTCGCGAGGCTGCAGCTGCAGCTTTGGACTCAGGATTCCCAGAACTTGCTGTGGAGTGGCTCGAGCAAGGACGTTCCATCGTTTGGGGGAAGCTCCTTCAGCTTCGCGGCTCGTACGAGCAGTTGTCGTCTGCTCATCCAGATCATGCCCGTCGACTTCGGGAACTATCTGCTGCATTAGATGATGCTGGTGCCACTCGCGAACAATATTTGTCCACCTTCTCGGAATTGACTGATGATCCAAAGCATCGCGCAACACAAACCTTGCAGCAAGTCGTTGATATGCACCGTACACTCGCAATCGAACGAGATAAACTGCTTCAGGAGATTCGACGCCTTCCTGGTTTCAACCAGTTCCTCCTTCCGAAAGATTTCTCTCAGCTCCGTGCTTCAGCACACTCCGGACCCGTCGTTGTCCTCAATGCTGCAGAACACCGATGCGATGCATTGATCATCCTGCCCGACGTGGATCATGTAATTCATGTCCCACTCCACAATTTCACTTTCCAGCGATCTATTGATCTGCAGGGCGTCCTGAAAAGTTTCCTTCGCCATGCCCAAGTTGAACGGACCGGCCAAATTGAAAGATGGGACCGCGGGACCTGGGAATCCTTCTTATCCCCCTTGTGGAAATGCGTCGTTGAACCAGTCATGCATACATTGGCTTTCTCAGTACGTGTTGTCATGTCACTCGTATTCAAAATCCGTTCATCTGGGTCTCTGAACAGACGCCTGGGGAGCTATCACGCATTTTTTGGTGTCCAACAGGCCCTTTCGTATTTCTTCCCATCCATGCTGCTGGTCTTTATGATGTCGAGTATTCAGCACCTGGGCACAAAGTATTCGACTTTGTTGTCTCGTCATATGTCCCTACCCTCAGCATTCTTGCGCCGTCACACAACATCCATGTGGCACATGACGACGATTTTCGCCTGCTCGCTGTTCGTCAACCACCCACAGATGGCCGCCAACTTTCCCGACTTCCAGGCGTGCACACCGAGTTGAAACACATCAAGGAGGTGATTAGGAACTCAGGTTCAGCATGCGCCACCTTCCTGGAACCCTCTGTCGGAACTGTCAAGGAAGTGCTTGGGTTGATGAAAGAGGCAGACTGGGTCCATTTTGCATGCCACGGACTCCAGGATGCCAAGAATCCGACCGACAGCGGGCTGTGTCTCGCCAATGAACGCCGCTTGAAAATATCTGACATCATCGGGTTGTCACGGTCTCGTGGTGGGCTTGCCTTTCTCTCTGCATGTCAAACGGCGACAGGTGACGAGGGCCTCTCCGACGAGGCTATCCATATCGCAGCGGGAATGTTGTTTGCAGGTTATGCTGGGGTCATTGGTACGATGTGGTCGATCAGCGATAAGCTTGCGCCTATCGTAGCGAGGGACGTGTACGAGCACCTGTTCCGGAATGGCACGAGGCCGGATTCTCGAGAGGCTGCATGGGCGCTGCACGAAGCTATTGCGCGTCAGAGAGATGGCGAGGTGTCGTTCAACGAGTGGGTCCCGTTCATCCATGTAGGTCTTTGAACATTCGGGTGGACTGTTTTATGGTGTCATCGTATCATCGTATCTAAAAAGTGTACTGTACAAGTATTATCGTCACTACTTGCTGGTTGGCTCAGAGTCCGCCCGATCTCGTTCTTAGCATACATCACGCCTCATCCACGTATCCACGCCCCGGATATGATCGATAATCGACTAGGCTCATAGGCTATACGACGGCACGATCAGTCATCCGCTGGTGCCTGTTCGAACCTCTGAACCTGCCAGCCCACTCACGCGGGTTCGGATCGCCAACATGATGAAATATACAGACTTTACACTGGGCTCGACGCGCTGTGGGTCGTGCAGCGCAACTATGAGCACGCTGAGTTTGGGCAGAAGCCGCATTTTGATGACCGTGCTTCAAAGTGCCGCCAGCTGGGCCGTATGAGTCATGTACATTGTAGTAACCTCTAGCACAAGCCATGCAAAGTTCAAGTAAGCGCTTGAGCCGTATCACGTATGATTGGTCACCTCATGAGGATTCTAGTACAATCAGGACAATGGTTCATTTGATTGATTTGATTAGAAGTCGGGATATGGTAGGTCGTCGCTTGTTGTGTTCATGTTCCAGACAGCATACTGAGTGGACTCCGAGTCGTACAGGATGCGAGCTGCCAGCTGTGATTTCAAACGAGAGTAACTATTTTAGCCTACGGGAGTATATAAAGGACTCTACTAGGGGTCCACCAGCACTTTTTGTGAGTCATCTTACCTTTCCCTGAAACCTTTCACCTTGATGACTGGCTCATCCATTCCTGGAACTATCCCCGCGCTTACCCCCAAGCTCTTTGACAGACTCAGGGGGCGGGCCCACAACACGCTCCTGTATATCATCAGCAAGAACAAGCACACGCGTTATGTACGCGAGTGTCCCGTATTCAATGATTTCCGCAGCACGCAGGATGCACTCAGCGACTCGAATGATGTAGTTCACGATGACGCTCTCTGGAGAGCTTCCGCGTGGCGATCCCTTTGACGAGTTACGACTCTTACGAGCCTTTTCTAAACAAACTGGTGGCTCCCAACCCAAACGTAAACGACGGCAAAGACATGTTCTCCCCCGGGTTACCCTACTTCATCGCCTGTTCAAGCGTGACCTCGGGCAAAACTGTGCCCGCCACTTTTAAGCTTAGCATGTACCCGATGGCTCAACTCTTACACGGCAGGCTGAGGTTGACCTCAGCGACCCACTCAGAGGGTCCTCGTCCAGGAACCGTTTCAACCTTGAGCAGCACCGTCATGTCGCTGGTTCTTGAGATATTGAGACTCCAATGGCTGTCCTGAAGCGCAAACAGACAAGCTTGATCAGCCCGGAAGACTACATCATGACGGACCTCGCGATTCCAAGACGCTGAACAGTAGTTCGTGTAGCATCGGACATTACACCATCGTCACTTCGCCAGCGAAACTTGGAACCAGAATGTACGTGCTGCCCATGTAAATCGACCCGCCATGATGTGTTCACCGCATTAGAGAACATAAATTGAGTTGGTTGATCCATTTCAAATGTCTGCCTGGGTCTTGCTCGATGGCGCTGCGTCTAGTAGAACCACTCCCCATCCACAATGTTGACATCGACGCAACGGGTGAGCGGTGCGTGGTAACCGCTGGAACTTCATCGATCATCCATGCACTGGTTGTTATCAGTGTTCATGCACATGTCTGACTGTGGGGACATGACCACCGTGACGACGCATTCAGCAGTAACATGGTATGCAGCCCAAGTATGTGCCCACGATAGCAATCGCCTCTTGTAACTCGGGCGTAGCTCCTGTGTCCTGTTGTCATCTGAAATAACACATGCCTGCTATTTAAATTTCAGAGACTGGCACGCGACATAACGATGGACAGCATACCAGCAGATCATCAAGTGCCTGAGCGAAACGCATCTGAGGGAGGATGGACCTACGGCCGCTGAGTTGGTGCTACGGGCGAGCTTCATTCGATCGGCATAGCAAGTACGATAGCTAACGCAGATGTGCGATAATCAATCTCTTGGACACTTTTACAGGCATAGTTGCATGCGTCGGACTCGGGAAAAACGGTGAGGTAGCCGCCATTGTGGCCCGACTCAGAGTATCATTCGTTCAGGTCGTCTGCGAGTGTCGATAACTGCATGGATTCTACCCCGGGCTCGTGGCCTGTGATTTTTTCTATGAGTTCACCGCTCGTCAAGCCATACCAAAGAGTCCACCTGTTGTCTCCAAGGAATTCTTTAAAGTCCAGGGCGGCCACAACGACCGTTTCATCCTCTCCCACACGCTCGCTGCAGCACATTCCCCCTTCGAACCGTCGAACGAGAGTTAACGGGACACAGACCTGGGAAGAGTTCGACACCGCTCGGAAAAACAAACAAACAGAGGAACCCATAGCGAAGTTAAAACAAGAAGGGCTCGGACCCGGACATGGCGAGGTCGTCTGGTTGGAACTTGCCAGCTCCGGCGTGTCCGACTGACGAGGTGTCCCTTTCGCTGTGATGCAGCAGCGCGACGAGGATGCGCTGCGGAGTCGTGTTCGTACGTGTGACAAAAACGACTAGACAGTGTACTTAGCGGGCTCCTGAAGCCGTGTTCGGGGTTGGGGGCGGGTAGACAGTCGACCAGGTGTCGGTGCTGGGCGTGTAGATTTCGAGCGGGGGAGGAGTGCCCTGTGTGACTTGGGGGAGTTGGAAGCCTGCGGCGTCGTTGCATGAGTAAGGGAGAAGATAGAACTGGCCTACAAAACGAATGAGGACGAGCTCAGAGCCTCGGGACGGCGGCAAGCCACATTTGAAGCATAGTGGCAAGTTGGCCCGACGCGTGAATCCTTACGCTATCAGCTGATATAGAGATGCTGGGATACGCACCCCAACCAGCGCAGAGGCGGGTGCTGCGTCCAAGTCATCGTTGACGATTGTGAGATGTGTCTCGGTTATAGACACATACCAAGTTGTGGCTTTCCACAAAGGAACCGATGCGTTCGTTGAATCTTCACTGCCTACCACCCTGATTGGGGCACATGCACGCTACTTCAACCAGCGATGCTGCAGAGTCATTCGCTGCTCCGTTGGGCACAAGCATGGGCTTATAAACGCTCGGCACATTCTTCGCTCCATTTAACAACCCAACTTCCTGGTCAACATGAATCGCAGATTGACCACTGAACAAGAACAACCACAATACGAGGACAAAGTTTGGGCTACAGTACTATGGAAGCGAGTATGGACTTCACGCTCCACGTATGTCTCTCGTTGCATCATCAGTTCCCTGTTCCGAGTAGCGATGGCGAGTAGACCGGGTACCGAAGAAGAACAACCACATCATGAACCAGGCACGTCGACGTGGACAAGATTATGTTTACTGTGGACGCGAGTATGGAATTCAATGCACTCCAGGTATGTCCCTCGTTACATGCTTTCGTAGTCTAACCAGCAACGACCAGCAGATCGAGCACCAGAGGGGAACGGCGCCCGGTCTACTCGCCATCGCTACTGTTGGTGAGGGTTCGCTGTTTGATCTACTTTCACCCACGCGTTACGATGCCTGTCAATAGGCAAGCCGAAGTGATGATGGACTTTGGGTACGATGGCGGTCAGAAGTACCAGGTATAATTTACTGCTTTCTGCCAGTCCCTGGATGCTCATGTAGGCCATTCGATCAGGTCTTAGCTCCGGGTGACGATGCGGGCGAAACCCCCATCCAAGATTACACCGAGATGTTGGATTCGGACTCTGCGGTTACATGTTCACTGTGCGGCCTCATGGCTCGAAGTGATGGTGGTGATGTAGTGGCAGAGGGGGACCATGACATGCATCAACGCTGTCCTAATCGTGGGTTTCGACACCCAACTGTAATCACTTTGCCAACTGACCTATCCTGCAGGACTTCATACAAGCACCCGGCATTTATCCCTACCTCGCATGTGCAGGACAGCATGACTGGCCGGTGGGGTTGTGTTCAAAAAAACGAAAACCGGTCACCCTCACAAGCCTGCCCGTCTAAGCAACTTCTTCATCACTCGTTTCAAGTGCTCCGGGGAGCTGAGCGATGGCATGTTCTGACATCATGTATCTGTACTATCCCCTTTTCCGTGTAACCCACCGCCACAAATCACAAGAATCGTGCTCCCACTTACTCCCCATATGCTGTGAACTCACTCTCACTCTCGGTGCCGATCTATTGTAGTGCTGCACGCGAGAGGTAGTAGCTCAAAGCCAATCATTTCTACCATCACGCTGCCCACAGCTAAACGCAACCTGTGACCAGACCTCCGTTGGCGTCGCCGAGCTTGCTTACAGGATGTTACGTTCAGACTCTTGCCTTCCATGTCAGAATGGAAGCGAGAATGGAAGCGACACACAGCACGGTCTTGTATGCCTCGCCTAGTTCGACTGGCTTGATCATGAACTGATTTGCCCAGAAGCGGTAGACGAAATGCAGGCGTTATCGGTGTTGCGGGGAAGATGACATCAGTAGAACATTCTATTTATACCTTGTTTTGCATTTCTGCATCCCAGTTGCCCTCTTTATTACACATGACTAGCAAAGAACGAGTTGTCGCACAAGAGTAACTAGTGTGCTCAAACGGTGCTTTGGCATGACTCGGCGCGAGACCCCATCTGGCTCCATTTCTTCTTTGCATTCCGAATGACCAGAAGTTGAGTATAGCCCTCCTCCCTCCACCCATCCCCAGTAGAAGGCATACAGTCGAGCATCACTCACCCAGGTGGTGAGGGGGTTCAGGGACGAGTGGGATGTAAGACACGTGCAGTATGTGGACGAGAAAGCTCAGGACGTTTGACGTGAGTCGATGGACACAGCACCTGATAACGCAAATGAGATTCGAACCATGTTTGGTGTCCTCGGATCAGCACATGGATGGAGTATACATCCACCCAACAGTCGACATTCCCATTGTTCGTATCCTGTGGGTTAATCCAGGGTTCGGGATGTACACTTGATTGCACTGGATGAAGGCAGTTCTCGGAGAACCCACGTTTCCTGTGCGAATGTACAATGTTGGAGGCAGAGGTGAGGCATTGCCTATGTCGCATGGAATGTGTTGGTACCATGTAGCACGAAGCGATCCATACTCAGATTGACGATGCACGCATCTCCGTTTTCAAGGGAGATGAGTGGCGTGCAGCCATGGGTCGACCTAAAAGACATGCAGGCAACAACATGTACAAGATGTGTCCCTTTGGCTGTAGCACAGCAGCGGATCTAGGAACGAGTCTGGATCCAGTTACCATCCAGAATCAGTGAGGGCGGTGGTGGTGTTAGTGCTGGGAATGTATGTAGACAATTGCAGGCACCGGAACAAGCCGAATGGCGAAGGTCATTTCATCACCACAGCATGCAAGGCATGCCACACAGGTATGATAGCTATATGGCTAAAATGATGAAGAAGGTTAGATTCACTGCGGTGCTGTGGAAGTGAGGCTGGACTTAAAACTAATCCACTGGCAGGCATGTCGTTGCATTCACCTTCCCGGTAGCCATGGCTAGCAACTTGAACGCTAGAGAGAAACGATCACGACCTGATGTGGATACGACGGATAACCTGGCTGAGGGTTGCTCGAGAAACAAACGACCACGACTTGAATCAAGAACGTCACAGTCTCGTGCGCCAACTGTAGGTTGTTGAGACTTGGCTGCTAGCACTGATTTGCTGACTGACCTATCTTGCAGGACGGTATACAGGCACCCGGTGCTTCTGATGCTGACCCCCAATGTATGGGGCAGGAATTTCAAGGCAAGGAGGAAACCTCTGCACACACTGTTATTACAAGTACGAAATATCTACCTTCCCATAGTTGCGAAAATTGCTGAATGAGGGCCAGATATTCAAGCGACTGGCGTCGCTGTTGGCCTTCGACGATTCCCCGCCGGCTTCTACACTGTGGTCCGTCACAGTGGCCATAAATGGAGAACAGAAAACAAGCGTTCATCAGTGAGTGACGATGTCGTTGAATGGCGTGGGCCGATCCCATTGTGAGTTTCTCCTTCTCCAACCCTGGTTAGCGCTCACATAAGTCGTAGACCGTCAGATCGATCAGCTACCGTTACTCTTGAGGTATATGCATCCTTCGAATTCCAGCCCAT
>JBBPNA010000780.1:0-10722 GCA_038090555.1 Boletus subcaerulescens | reverse complement strand
CTCGGAACCTCATCACGGGCGCCGTCCCGCTTATCGCTCAGGAACGATGGCCAACCAGGCATCGGTACCAACACAGGGAACACCATCGGTATCTGTGGCAGCACAGCCCAAGGAACAGTGGGCATTTCAGGTAAATGAAGCAGCGGGAGCTGCGGTATGGTGGGTATAATCCCTTGGGGTCCGGGAATCTGTGCGAGTGTCCGTTGGATCATAGCAACAAACGAAGCAGCCTGTTTCTCGTCGGATGTGTGTTCAAGTTTCTGCGTTGCAATATTCTCGACTTTGTCCGGGGTTTGTGGGGGGTGTGATACCTGAGAGCTTTCCTTGTCAGGTTGTTCGTGGCTGTCATGAGGTCGGCGGGGACGGCGACGAATGCCACGAGAAGCGTGTCTCCGTTTGACCATGGCGGTTGTTGCGTCTGCATCACTTTCTACATCCCCTAGATGAGATTCGCCATCCTCTTCATCCTCTAGACTGGCTTGGGACAGGTCAGCTTCCGATGTAACGTGGTCAATGATTCCCTCAAAGAAATCAGACGGCGCAATGTCTTGAGGAGTCTTCCCAAGAGCGTTGACAATCTCCAAGTCCGCACCAGCGACCACGAGGAGTCGTGTACACTCCTTTGACTGGACCAAGACTGCAAAATGTAGGGCCGTACATCCGTTGCGGTCACGAGCATCCAGATCAACACCGTGCGCGATGAGGAACTCGGTCAGAGAGGTGAATTTCAAGAATACCGCCAGGTGGAGTAAGGTTTGCCCGCTTGATGTACAGTGAGACATGGCAACTATGGGAGGCATGCCAGAATGCTTCTCAATGGGGACATCGACGAGCGACAGGAACTTGATGACGGCAGCTTCATAATCGTGTCTCTCTCCGAGGAGTAAAAACAAGAGAGGCCGAATGTCATGGAAAGAGGACGAAGCGTCTTGCATGATATCATCGGCGGCAGAGTTGGATCCCGAAGGCGAGTCCTCGGTACCTGTAGACCCAACTATACGCAATGCAATATTCTTTGCATCCTCGATTTTCCCGGTCATCTTGAGACCAACTACTTGGAGAGCGAGTTCCATTCTAGAACAGAAATTATAAAACATTTCGAGAAGACCACTTAGTTCACTTACAAAACACGGTCCGATTCATCTGTGTAAGTGAAAAGAGAAGGAAGTGTCGAGTTCTTCATCTCGTCCAGACCTTCGAACCACACCGCAACAACTCCGGGAGCAGACTGGGGTGGTAAGACGCAAAGGAGGGTGTTATCACTCCATCTCTGGGTCGAACTGGCAACGACATCACCAAATACGCAGTTTAACTGGATTGCCGGATGGAAATTTTCGCCAAGAACGGTGACTTCTATGCCGCCGTGAGTTGGACCAGACGAAGGGATGAGGCGATGGATCTTGGGCAGGGGAAGTGATGTGACGGGGGGCGGAAAACTTGGGTTAAAGAAAAGAAAGGGCATAGGTCGGGGAGGAACGAGAAGCTGCGAAGGTTGTGTTACTGGGGAAGCATTAGGGGAAAACATGTCACATGGTGAAGAGAATTGGGGTGTCGTAACGGTAGAGATGCCATTCGGAGGGCCGAAGACGGCGGTATCAGGAACGCTGTTAGGGAAAGAAGCAGAAATGGGTTCGCTCGAGTCAAATGTGGACGGAGAATTTATGTCCGTTACGAAAGCTACTGAAGGTTGATGAACTGGCACAGGACTTGAGGATTGTGGCAGCTGCGATGGGGTCGGTGGGCGGGTATTGGGCCCTGTAGAGGGGCGTATGGAAGGAGAGGTGACGGCAGAGCTCAAACTAGTAACGCTAGCCTCCCTGGAGAACTTGGACTGATTGCCGCGACCGACCATGTCATAAGGTTTAGAACGTGTCTTTGGTTGACCTCTGCCATTTCGAGATGGATGTTTCAAGAGACTGGTGTTTTCTGTGGGTGATGCAGCGGGAGGCAAGCTGGACCAGTCAACTTGCGTCTCTACAACAGGGGTGGATGGGACGGTTCCTGACTTTACGGTTGATTTGTGATCATCAGTAATCATTATTGGGGGTGTCATGCCCGTGCCAACCAGGCGGCCGTTGTGGTCCATCATTGCGAAGTGAATATTAAACCCGATCTTCTCCCTATGGTGTCTGCAATAACATGTGATCCGAACGGGAAGCACGGCAGAACCGGCAGAAAAATCAAGCACGTCAGGGCAATTGAACTGAATGATGCTCGTTGTGTCCTCCTTGATACTTCTTGGCCGCTCGCGGCCATCTTCCGGAGTGTCCGAATCTGAACGAGCTGGCCGTACACGCGCTGCAAGTTTGCGAGCTACACGCTTTGCCTTGATAACAAACATGTAAGGAATGCACGAGTGGAGCCTTGGAACCATACCTCTCTATTCCTGCAACTTCCGCAGCTGATGACAGGGTTATGTGGTGCCGAAGCACACGTTACGGTCGCAGTGAGATGAAGGATGTCCAGCGGTGCAGGATCTTGCTGCATGTTAGCGCTAAAGTAAGAATTACTGAGAGGGGGCTTTCACCTATTTTTCCTTCTCTTCGGGTGCGCCTCTTGGTAGAGGTCCCAGGTGGGAGCTTGAGCCATTTCCAGGAGCCAACTCTATCGTACTGATTTTGTTCCCCGGCAGAAGTGCTTGCATGTGCGAGGTCGACAGTAACGCGAACCTGGGTCTCGACACGCGACTTTGTACCGTTCTCGGGAATGTTGGGTGTTAAGATGGCAAGACTAAGGGGAGATAAGTGGTGAAATGAGGCATAGATGATGACATACTTGTAGCACGACTCTCTTGGTGGATAAACAACCCTGCGAGGAATAGATGCAGGGTCCCGCTTGCATGTCCGCGCGGCAGGAGGGGGTACGATTGAGGTGGAGTGCATTTGCGAGAGAGGTGGTATAGAGAGACCAGACTCGTGAATGGACCGTCTGAGTGAAGTGCGAAGAGGTTCCAATGAGGCTAGCTCTGGCCGAGTGGCGTCTGGGGGTGCGTGGTTATTCGGGGGCGAGTTTTCCACGCCAGAGCATGCAGAGCTGCAGGGTGAGCAGCCGATATGAGCTAGAGGAAGGAAAACACATGGACATGCGTACTCGTCATAAACGTGCTCCTGGATGATATCATCGAGCTGGAGCATCCGCTCGTCGTCCGGGTTTCGGAAGGGGTCACCATCCCAGACTGTGATAGCGGATGCGCCCTTGGCAATAGGTAATGGACTATACCAAGAAGGGAGTTCACCCTGGATGGTTACGATGTGGGGGACATCGGGTGTTTCTGGCGTTTTTGGTGATGACGAGCGAGACTCCATAGTTGCTGAAGTTATCGTTGACATCGGCGACGATAGCGAGCGGGAACGACGAGCTCAACGACGGACGGACAAAGAGCAGCTGCTAGCAACGTGACGACACGCACCGAGGCAGACCCCAGCCACCGTCCCCGACGCTGACGGACCCCAGGGATGCTGCTTACATGATATTTTCCCATCACTTGTCCCAGTTTCTCCGAATTGTTGGCAGCGTGCAAAAGGTCGTCCTCACCATGAAGCGCGGCGCAGAGCGACAGATCACAAAGGACGGCACCGACGACGACGAGATTGAGGTTAGTGCGCTGGTTATCCTCGTCGCAGTCCCGGCTCACGTACACAAGGAAATACAAGACCCTCAGGGCTTTCAAAAAGCGGACGAGGCTGCCCTAGCCAGGAGACAGTATGCCATTCCGACACCTTCATTGCACATGTCACGTCGCTAATCATGTCTCAGAATACGCGCTTTGCCCAAGCGCACTTTGATTGCCTCGAAGCCACCAGCTCTCAATGGATTGTCACCGGGTCCTGCCCCCGATGTAGACAAAGTTGTGAGTGAGACGCGTGTTCTGTAACAACCATCCCTCATATCCCATTCAGGAACCCAAGTTTGTGGGTTTCGTCGGCTTCGGAGCAGGAACTTCCGTGTCCAATACATTCACTTTTGCTGCGCAGCCACTAGCCGTGTCTGCCTCCTCGCCCGCACAGCCAACCCCTGCTGCCGTATCATCGGTTTTCGGTGCACCCAAACCAGCCTCCGTGGGCTCGGACGCCTTTTTTCCAAAACCCGCAACGTCCACTGCCGCAGGAGAGACAAACCCCGTTGCATTCAAGTATTTCAAGTCTCTTCGGGGTCTCAATGCTTCCTTCCTTTCCGCAATATCAAGCGCAGTCGAGAAGGATCCCTTCTGTGATGTCGCCAACTTAGTAGAGTCTTACAAGAACTTGCGGACCACAATTCAGTCCGAGTTTGACAAGTCCTCACAGCCATCCACAACCCGCGATCCCGTTGCCACTAGCCTGGCCCCCATCTTTGGTGCCAAACCACCGCCAGAGAAAACCACCTCCTTGTTCTCCATGCCAAAACCATCTGTAGGGTCTGCTGAGGCATTTCCTGAACTCCCCTCGACCATCGAAAGTGGTATAAAGACCGGTGGTTTCACGTTCCCCTCCTTTGTACCACCCTCGAGTTCTGCGCCTACGCAATTGCCTTTCGGCATCACCTTCAAACCAAGTGAACCATCTTCGTCTGCCCCCAACCCCGAACCACCGAAATCTGCTGCTTCAAGTACACCCGCTTCAACGTCGAGCCTACCTTCCACTCCTGGCTTTACATTCACTACTCCCTCGGCCGTAGAGAGTACCGCGCCTAAGTTGGTTCCTGGGTCCTCGGGCCAGGAAACCGAGGGTCTATCTACTAGTTCATCGCCACGACCAACTTCGACTACCCCCAGCTTTGGTTCCAGCAGTGTCCCGAATTTCTTTGCCACCAGCAAACCTACGAACGTATTCGGTATCTCTGATCCAGCACCCAAACCAACGTCAGTATTCGGCAACTTCGTATCTGGCAGCAGCGGTACGGTCTTTGGTAATGCGACGGCGACATCTTCCTCTACATCTGCAAGCATCTTTCGGCCTTCCTCAGACAAACCTGTCAGTGTCTTTGGCAGTGCTTCCCCGCCTAAAACTGGCGCATTCACTTTTGGAAAACCAGCCGGAAGTATAGGGAATCCCGTAGGCTTTGGATTCGGCGGTTCGTCGCCTAGTACTGGCGACTCTGCGATGCCGGGATCGTCAAGTTCTGGATTTACCTTTGGGGTGCCGTCAACGAAACCCACCGAAAGCTTGTTCTCTCCACCTACGACTGACAAGTCATCCGAGTCAACACCGCAGCCCGAAGCGGAAGGCATCGAGGAAGGCGGGGAAGAAGACGCGGTGAAACTTCTGCCTTCACATACCCACGATGAGGAGGGCGAGGGCGAAGAAGACGAAGAGACGACGCATCTTGTGAGGTGCAAGGTCTATCGATTGTTCAAATCAGAAGATAAAAACGAATGGAAAGATATCGGAGTTGGTTCGTCTTTCAATTGTCCCGGATCGGTCTTCATATATAGACCTTCGTCAACAGGAATGTTCCGATTGAAGAAACACAAGGAAACCAACGTGCGACGTGCTCTGTTGCGAAATAGTAACACGGGCCGAATCCTCATCGTCAGTATACGGTGTTGACCCCCCTATCTTGTTTCTTCTTATCGTCTTCCCCACAGAACTTCCGTATAAATAAGAGCCTGAGGCCTACGGTGGCAAAGAATGCAGTCTCGTTCGTCGGATATGATGACGGCACACCAACATCCTTCAGTATTCGAGTCAAAACGGAAGAACAGGCCAAGGATCTGAAGCAAGCCTTGGAGCGAGAAATTGCCACCGTCCAGGCAGCAGAGTAATTTTTGGTTTGTTCTGCTCCATATGGACTTGTTTTGTCATTGCGCATAGCATTGCACCTATTGCTACATCCTGTTTTGCTATTCATGCAAGTCATTCATCTCATTCATCATGACTAGTAACCCATGAACCCTGAGCGTCTATTTGACGTTCAAGTGACTTTGCGCATTGTGCCATATTGAGTTGAGGACGAAAGCCTCGCTGAGAAGGAGTTCGATTTCGTGATCTCCCCAGGCTTGGGTTGGAGGGGATTGCAGAAACATGATTATACCCTACAACAAAGGAGGAGTGGGACTCAATAACGCGCGTGTGAGAGGCACTTTTGAACTTGCCTGGAAATCCATTTGTCGAAGCTTCGCGCTCCACTTGACAAGAAATGCAGAACAAACGTAAAGATGGAATTGTGAAAATGCGTCGGCTCCTTCCGCCTGATGGCAAACGATGGTTGGAAAGTCAAAACGGGGGGAAGCTCGTAGACTGACCAAGTATGTATCCCACATGCGTATCGTATTCTGCACACTAATTTCTCGCATAAGCAGACAATTCATCCAACGGAATGCGAATTGCATAAACTCGACGTTTTGAGACTCCAGGTGTGTGTGAAGAGGTGCTGTCATTCGTTACGCCATTCATACCTAAGAATTGCTCAAGAGGAAGGTGGACGAACCATCGATACGCGCCACAAGCTCAGACATGCGCTTCACGCTACGATGTATGCCCGGTTGAGCGGATATGTAGTTGTCTTGTATACCGTCCAAAAGTCGAGAGAGACACCAGAATGAATCAGCCTCGACGGCATTCAGGATATTCTCTGGGAGGAGGGAGGTATCAAACTGCTCTGGGTCCGAATCTTTTGGGGATGGGTAAGAAACCAAAGAACACGAACTGCGGAAAATGGCGAACTTGCCAATGTATGCTGACAGAAAATTTTGAAAGAAGGGTGTTACGAGGTCATTTATCCCTTGAACATATCCGCTCGCCGGATGGCGTATAGCCCAAACATAGAGTATCCGCTCGAGACTCTACTTGCAGGGACGTCAGAAAAGCACGGAAAAGAGGTGAAGCCGCGTACGCGCTGCGTGGATGCCTGCATCCAAAGACGGACGCCAGGTCGCGTCCGTGGGACATCTATCTCGATCTGGTGCCAGATTTGCTGATCAACACCCTGACGGTCTCGGGCGAAGGCAAGCTCAACCATCGAGAGATACTCTCCTCGCTTGCGAGCGAGCGTCGTTGCACGTAAATTTGAAGGTAGAGGTATATATCCCTGAAGGGGCATCTCAACTGAGCGGTACTCAGGAAGCCAGTGTAACGTACGAGAAGTATTGGCCAAACGATCGGTCTAAGGTCATTTGGTGTCCCAGACCATGCAAGCTTTCGGAGATCGGCTAAAACAATATCACCAAACGGTGACCGAGTGTTGGTATCATAAACTTACTGATGTCCAAGTCCTCCTTGTTCAAGCAATCGATGAATTTCGAACGCCGGTTACTACGAATGGACGATTCTCTGGAATGCTTCTGCGTGTCACCCGCACGGCGAGATACTCCGTCACTAGAACTGGAGGATGATTGAAGTGAAGATAGTTGCGGAGTCTGTGAATGCAAGAGCCTGCGAAATGGATCTATTGGTTTACTTAGAAAAGTATAGCGACGGCAAAGGTCCATCTGTACCGTTCATTATCTCCTCAGCATCAGACTTGATTAAGCCTCGATCTTGCCTGATTTTGTTCGTAGTTCCATGTTCAACAATCTCTGGATCAAAGTCGCCCACAACCATGTCGCCATCAACATCGGCGTCTCTGTGGGTATCGGAACACTTGGAAGCAGTCCCATCCGTGCCATTTTGCGAGATGCTCGATTTCCTCACCATGGTCCATCCGCCCTTGGCTGAACCTGGTTGACCCGACTCAGACTTGGGAGGATATGAACTTGGACTTGGGGGATTGAGATAGGTGTAAGATTGTGCAAGGGTAGACGAGGAGGAATTAGTAGGTGCCTTTGGAACAGGTTTTGGTGCTGAGGGCTGTCGCTTTGGCTGGGTATTCGACGAATACCTCCACGAATGCGCGATCGTTGAGTGACGTGGAGATTCCGAGTCTGATGCACTGTCCCAGACGTCGTCCTCGGCCCAGTCCATGTTTGAATTGGGACTGAACGAAGAGTGTATTCCAATGTGTGGACGCGCTGGGGGAGGCCTCGCCGCCATCGTTCTTGATGTACAGCGAACAACACTGGATTGATGTCTTCGCTCGTGGGAAAGTGTACATATCTTTCTTCAGATGTTCGCCACGCCAGAGAGGTGCCAACCGATCCCGGAAGAGACAAAGTCAAGACCCACTCATCTGGATACCTTTTGCTCTCCAAACTTGGTGAAAACCTCGCCAAAGACCCAGACGCCAATGTACTCAGCGCTTTCTAAATGGATCAATAATTGGAGGTTAATCCGGAAGACCGTCTGGCCACCCGCTGGTGACGACGACTTGTTTACCATCAAACCACCTCTAATTCAAGTTTCAGTTTGGTGATTGAGCTGGAGCGTCTACGCCCGGATCCCTTTACCTCGAGGTAGTTCAGAATTCAGATTCACACTTTACAGTCGTCCCGACCAATTTGCAGGATACATGGTCGTGATATCATGACATGCGGACACTTTATTGCTCGGCTACGTGCAGCACGGGCATGTCGAAATAATCATGACCATGGCATTGACTAATACAGGAGATCAAACAGACCTTCAGTGAACTGATCACCTAATGTGTGCTTCAACAGGATGTTAAGAAGGGCATTGAGCACACGGACTTTCACCTGCACTGTTGGAGAAACTGCCACAGCACCAGTACTAGTGTGTGATAGATGATTGGGCTGCCTGCATCTGAGTCACAGTTGGTGACACAGAGCACAGGTTACTCAGACCACAGGCGGTCGAGTGAAGAACATTCAGGCATGGTCATGATGGGCAGTGATCTAGGATGCCTTTCCTGTTCTATTGCATGTGTCAGACTTGTTCAGAGATGTACTGGTGCATTAGAACATCCATATCCAAAATGGGTGGAGTAGACATGTCCCTCAAAAATCAACAAAGATGCCCTGATCCACTTCTTCCCACCTGCTGCTACTAGGGGCTACTTGAACAGGCCCAGGTGGAGCTTGCAATCCCAGCCTAACATCAAAAAAAGCAAGAGCTAATGAAGCACCATCACGTTGAATAACACTGTCTGGTATCACTACCTAGAGCTAATGAGGATGACAATTTGAATAATATTTGAAACTTCCTTACTTTGGAAGCCTTGAAGGCATGTTCTCCCTCTGGCTTTGATGGGGAGTTATAGAGTGGTCTATAAATTTGCATTGCATGACACAAAACTGATGCATAGTGAGAGCAGTTTTGTATCTCAGTGGCATACTGAGGGAACATCTGAGAAAACAGACACAAGAGTTGTATGATGCCATGGAGAGGGGCCCGGTCTCCATTTTTGTCCCACTCTAGAGTGCGTAGGGTCTGTGCTTTCCCATAAACATCTAGGTCATTTGCTGAGAGTAAGTCAAAACAGTCCTCTGCTTGACCTAGTGTCTTGATGATACGTGGCTCAACATCTTCTGATACTATCCCTCGCTGCACAGCAGCATGCATAGTGCTAGTGTGTAAGATCAGCCAAGACCACCATGAAAATAATGCTTAACATACTCTCCAGTTGGTGTAGTGAAAGTGATCAACAGAAATTCATGTTGGAACCCTCGAACCTGTCTCTTCTTATGGACAACAGAAAGGACATGGATGTTCCCAAAATCCTCAGCTGCTGTGAACCTAAAGACAATGGGAGCCCATGAAACTACCCTGGTTGATAGTGTATTGTTGGGAATCCCCCTCTTGAGGTGATCAATGGAGGTACAGGCTCTTTTAGGAATAGGTGGAAGAGGGAATTGCTCCCTAACAGGCAAGATGGAAGTAATCTTGTTTCTGATAGCCTTGAACTATTTGTTGTGAGATTCATGAATTGTTGTGGTGGACCCAAAAAGTACTTACCTTGATTGAGATCAACATGGAAAGAGGGGTGTCATTGCCATGGTTAGCATCCACCCTGCCAGATTCAGAGGTGGCTGGGGAGTGCAGGACTGCATCAAGAGATGGCTCTGTAAACTACACATACTAGATGTTGAGCAAATGTAAAGAGGGAAAATGGAGACATACAAATGAGGCAATAGGGGCATTGTCCCTATAGTCAGCACCAACTCTGTGAGAGATGGCAGGGGAGGGGAAGGGCAGTTGATGATCTGTTCTATGGGTGGAATATGGTGGAGGTTGGTTGGATGAAGAGGAATATGGAGGGGGGGGTTGCCTGTATGCCATGGTGATAATGTACCACTGGTTTGAAAAGTAAATTTGGTCAAATTTTGAGAGGCAGACAGATTCCCAGGGTCACATGACTGCAAACCCCATCTTGCCAGAAGTCTTATGATAAGTGCTACTCTGTCTGAGTCACTCTCCTCAAACAGTCAGGTATTCTCATTCATCACACCTCTCATTTGCAATTGATTCTGATCTACAGGTCCCCTTGCCTACTCTGATGTTGATGGACATGATTGGCACCTGCAAATACCCTCAAATATAGCATGTGAAAGTAGTAGGGATGCTTCATGTGGCCAACTGGAACATCTTTGGAACACATTCAGTGGGTTTTGGAGATCCTTCAGGTTGGATGAATCTCACTACTTGGCTTTCTGAACAAACTCTTCGACCTGAACAAACCAGAGCATTGTGCTTTATACCAGACCAAATCTACTATCTGGAAAAAAACAAGTTACAATATAGTACTACATAGTCCTGATAGGCTGTATAGTCTTCCCCCCTCAATAGCATACTATGTAATCACTCTATTCCCTATGTAGTGACCTGTAGCAGGCTATTGTCATTGGCAAGTAGCACTGTAGAGCACTACATAGACCACTGTAGTGCTACATTGCAGGATAGGACCACCATA
>JBBPNA010000778.1:0-10748 GCA_038090555.1 Boletus subcaerulescens | reverse complement strand
AAGTCAGCAACCTCAACATTGTTAGTATGATTGGGAGGTGTTAGAGGAGCGAAAGTGGGAGGTTGTGATATGACAGGTGGCTGTGAATCGACAGATGGTTGAGGGATTCTGATATGAGGCTGTGAGAGGCAATAGTGAGTGGCCAATGGGCATGAAAGCGCAGGGTGCTGCAATGATAGAATTTGGTCAAGGGATGGAGGCAGGATACTTGTTGCAGTAGTCTTGCATTTAAGACTTGGGTTAGCAATCTCAAAGCCAGGCATGAAACTTCATACCTTATCTAAAATGCTTTTCCTTGCAGAGACAGCATCAGCACCCCAGGATCATTCACCCATGAGAAACAGATACAAAGATCAACAACTTCTCGATCGTTAGTAGGGGAACATATGTACATTGTGGTAAATGAACTTACACATCGCGAAAATGTAGGTCTTGTTAGCATGCATGTACTCATGATAGATCACTTCCCATTCAAGCCCTGGATGAATCATTGCAGCAAGGTGTGGGTAGTTACTTGACATCAACCTCCATTGCATGATAAAAAGTTCATATGCAGGCATGGCACCACCAATGAGGGGGCTCTGCTCTCCTGACATCATATGTTGGGCAAGAGAGGGAACCTTGAATGTCACATGAGCAACAGACCTAGTGCTTCCCTGGACACTCTTACTCCTAACACTATCTTGAGATCTTGGAGGACTTCCCATTGATACCTTTCTAACTCCTTGCTGTGGACAACATCCATATTCCAAGGTTTGGCAGAATAGAGTTGCACAGCCTGATAAACATATCAGCATGTTTATTGATAGTAAATAGTGCTTGATGAACCTGTTTTAATGCACGAAGATGATTGAGCATGAAGTATGCCGACTCCCAGCAGTGCTTGACACCTCGGAGTAGCTGCACAGCTGGGAGTTCAATAGGCTTGCTGTCATTGACAAATGCTTGGTTTTCATTGACAAATGCTTGGTTTTCATTGCCAGTTGCAATCGTTTAGAGGAAATTGGCTCGGCACTGGCCAGAGTCATGCACAACCCTAATGAGAACTCTAGCACATTCGAGAGGATCCTCTTGCATTGCCCAGACATAATTGGCTTTGTCGATAGATGTGCCAAGAATGCTCTTCCAAAGTGCCTGAGCATCGGTGAAATCACTGTGTTGGTATTTATCGAGAATGTGCCTGACACAGATATTGATGATGTGTGGGAAGCAGCAGATGCGGTGTTCTTCAGGCTCGAAAACAACCTCACATTCCTCAAATAAGAGTTCTGAGAGCTTACACATGGCACTGTCATTGTTTGATGCACTATCGAGAGTGAAGTGACTGATCTGGCATGGTGAGAGGCACAGGGTGAGTAACAATCTATTGGATGAGTTACGTTTGTACCTTGTTCACAGGAATATTGGCATAGTCAATAAGGCTAAGGAGCACTTTTGTAATCTCTTCACCTGTGTGATGTGAAGGAAGACAATAGAAAGTGATCAGCGCAGCCTTCAAACTAAGTGTACTGTTGGTCTCGTCTTTTCCAACCCAGTGAACAGTAATGGCCATGTATGCATCGGGGTCATTTGAAGATCATATGTCTGATGTGAAAGATATTTCACTGACAGTGTTCTGTGGAGTTCTCGGGTTTGGAAAAGAGTTGAGTGGATAACAATGTATCCCAAGTTGATCTTTGATACATAAGAAACAATGTCACCAGGCTTTGAGAATAAGCTCCTGGGTCTTCATATGACGAGGTATGTCAGAGTCTTTTAGGTCACTACACATTAGAAACAGGAGCCTGCAGAACTCAGGGCACTCAACAACATTGATGGACTGCCTCGGGTATTGGTGATACATCAACTACTGATGGACTCTGACACCTCAGATTCACCTGGTCATCAGCCATGATAAAGTCAACCATAAAAGTCTGCAGAGCATCAATCAAAAACTCTGGCATATTAATCTGATAGTCAGGTTTGGGAGCCCCAAACCCTGGTCAAGCATTATCACCATCTGCAGGAGGCAGTGCACATGGGAGGGGTATTGATCATAACATTGGGTTTTGCACTGAGAATGGCTTTGAGAGTGTTGAAGGTATATCCTGAAGAGAAAGCTGCCTTGAATAATGGGGTCTTTGACACCCAACCACACTCTTGCATCTTCTCCAGATATAGTAATGTGTGCCTCAGCTCCAGATGGCAGCGAAGAGTTGTATTCAAGGTGTTATAGCTCAACAACATTGAAAGTTTGGAAGCCCAGTTGGGGATTGAGGTAAGATGGGGCGCTACTCACCCTGAACATCTCAAATATCAAGAGCATCTTGCCCATTGGCAATTTTTCAAAGCTGCAGCAGAGGTGGAGAAATTAGTTGTCATGTGTCTACTTGAGCTCACGAAGCTTCAAATGAGCAACCTTGATATGTCTTGTTTCATTTTTTACCCACTGTTCTGATCTGTTGCTAGGGTACAAGTTGAGAACACATATCTTGAAGGCGTTGAAGACCTGAGCTACCGCAATTCGTAATGTGATTGACCACTACAACAAATATGCTGCTGAGCTCAAACCCCCCTGCCAACCCCTCCGATGGAAACAGATTATTGACTATGCATATCTTGGTGAATTCAAGCTTCTGCGAGAAGAGGACATTGGTTTGAAATGATGGGCATACGCTCCATTCTGTCAAGCTGCTAACCTTTACTTCAATGCAGAATGCGCGAAGGAAGAACTCACAAGGTGTAATGTGGAGATTGCATGTCTTTGAACGATGATTTGCAATGATTTGCTTAAGTATCCCAAGGTCATCTGGGATCTACAGAACAAAGATCCCCTTCTCGCTCAACAGGTAGAGCAACACTGGGGATACTTAGCTTCTGTTAATGTTGGCATTATGGCACGTATCCAATAGATTGAGACACTCAATGGTTACACAGACATGAAGGTTCCTGAGGATCAGCAGAAGGAATCTGGGCTTGAAGGACAGGGAGATTCTGATGCACGGTCAACAGGAATCGCACTTGTGGATAACAGATTATTGGATAATCATGTTAATGAAGAAGAGAGTGCTCTTGCTGATTTCTTCAGTACTTTACATATCACAGACATGTAGTATACTTGTTATCAAATGCAAACCGTCGAGAATCAAGATCCATGCAGCAATTCATTGTTTCCAAGGGTGAGGTGATCATGTAAGACATATATCCTTTTTTGATTTTCAAATGCAGACCGGCGGCATGATAATTCGGTTAGGTGAGTGCAGCCTTTCGCTTTTGCAGCGTGCATTTTCTATCAACACTTGCATCCCTCACAGAGATGCATTCTACCCATCAATTGTTCAACAACTTTTCAAACATGTTCCTTGCGCACCGCACGCTCATGGATTCAATCACCCCCCTCTGAATTAAATGGAGACAATTGCCATTGGAATGCAGCCATTGTCACTATGGCTACATGTGATGCTCACCAGGATGGCAGTTTCCTCACCTCTGATTGAAAATTCCATCTGCTTACTGTCACTTATTACTCAAGTGGCATCAACACAATGCCGACCAAGGTAGCCCAAATCGCCCACTCAAGAGCCCACAAGGAACACTTGAATCACATTCACAACTTAATATATGATTTGGTCTGTTTCATCTCATCTCGTAGCTTGATAGCTCATTTTCCCATAGGCTACCACTCTCGACAGGTTATCCAGTGGTTCTACAATTGTCCTCCATCATCCCGGTGTGACACCTCCATATGCCAATGATATTCCTGAGCACCTTTCCATTGATGCATATCTGAATCCTTGTGCTCTCGCTGAGCACCCTGAACTTCATAAAGTCAGCACATGCTTAGTGCAAACCTTTGTGGAAGAATGAGCTCTACCAATTGCCAGAACATTCCACAATCAATAAGCATGGCACAACTGGAGACAAGAGCCTCCCTCATACATCCATCATCAAACAGACTTCATAGTGCTCCCTTTAATTCCCTTCCCTGATCACCCTTTGTCCTGCCGCTTCATTTTTCCAGATCATCCACCCTTGCAGTTGGCTCAAATGCTTGCATCCGGGCATGCCATGTCCTATGTTCCTCAAGCAAACAATGGCCCATTTGAATGGGTCTGTTTACCCCTCTGTGCCATCCTTCCATCTACTGCCACTAGCCAGCCCTCTCGAGCTGCCCCTACCCGATTGACCGCTGCTCTCTTACCCAGCGAAATGAGGAATGACGCCGCCACTAGCCAGCCCTCTCAAGCCACCCTTATCTGATTGACCACCACTCTCTTGCCCAGCAAAATGAAGAATGATGCTGGACAGGGCTTTGCAAGTCCCAGAACAGAGTCTTACATGACCGCGTTGGTGGAGAGCTTAAGCCATGTGATGCTCGATTTCGATTCTGATGAGTCTGAGGGTGAATACATTGCCAGCACAAGGCTCACCAATAAATCATATGTGGGTCACCATGATTTGCTGCCTCCCTCGTCATGTCCAGGCAAGGCAAAGCAGATGCACCATACAGGGGTGCGTTGGCATCCAGTATGCCTGACCCCTCTTCAGGAAATACTCATCCCCCTTCCCTGACGTTACATGTATCAACCACAACTAGAACACGAGCCCTGCCTACCCATCATGCAACTCATAATCAGGTCCCCTCCATCCAAATATTCGGCGCACATACGGATGTTTTGCTAAGGACGCATTGCCTCCCGGATCATGTTCATAGAATCTGTATTGCTTTGTGCTGAGAGACTGTCGTGGATGGATGGCAGTCCAGGTTGGTTAGCTCAGGGATTTCGGCTATTGGACCCAACATTGCTGTTGAAATCATGAACACAATGTTGCAAGATATCCAGGGTAACTAACTGTATTTTCTTTATATTCACCATGTAAAGTACCGCCTATTTTCGGGCACAATCACTGATGGTTTTCCCTTCCCTGTCTGCTGCTTGCTCCTCAATGACTGGCATGTGAACACATACCAATGCCATTTTCGCCAACAAATGGCATCTTGTCATTCCTTGCAACTGCCATCTGACAGTTAAAGTAGGCAAGGGCATGGCAAGAAAGCTTGCAAGGAGTTGTGCTGAAAAGTGTGACAAGGAGGAGGAAGGAATGGCCAGGGTATTGGAATACATTGACAATATGGCCACTGAGTTAGCTGTCTTTGAGTATGTATGAGCTTGCTGACAAGCTCCATGGCCTCTGAGACAGTGTGCTTGAACATCCCATGTTGGATGAAAGGGGGTGTATGTCATTTGGAAGTACCTTTGACAATGGAGTCCACAAATGGAGACCAGGACCAGCCATCTACTGGAGGGGCAGGGAGGGTGAGAGGATCCATGTCTTTGCGGTTCCTGGGCTCTGCATCTTTGTGGTGTTAAAAGCTGGTCGAAGCATTTCTCATGCTTTTTGTCTGGTTTTGGTTTGCCAGGCTCATCATATGGAACTGATATGCCAATGAGGACATAAAAAAGCCACTCCAGATCATGAAATTCATTGTGAGTGACTGGCTAGTTAGGTCTGGCCATAACCAGCTCCAAGGACATCCACAACCATGTACCCTGAGTTCAATGTGTCAGCTCAAATACTATACTAAATAGTATAGTACTTACCATTTGATGGAGTGGATTTGCATTGCTGGTGCTGCATTTGTATTTATATAGATTTGTCTGCACCATAACATTAACATTATCTCAATTGGTGAGCTGCGTAATTGGAGCAACCTTGGGCATTCCTTCCAGCCAATTGACTTGGCATATACACAATGGTCAAAGACTGGCATTTCTGATTGGTCAGCAATAGATCTTGTTATGATTTCAGGCTATCATGTCAATATAGTGTATAATTAGAGTCAAAGGGTGATACAATATTTACTTTGACTACCACAAGCATTATATTGCACTATAGTGTAATTCTGTAGTGTTTCATAGTGCAGCATAATGTAATACTGTACACTTAAAGTGTGATTGCATAATCTGTTTCAGAGCAGTGACCAAAAGCTATCCAAATTGGGGACTCTATGTTTCATAACTTTCTCCTTGTGCTTAGCAGTACATTCCCTGGTCTCAGAGGTGTTTTAATAGGATACAGGAATAAATATGACATACACCCCTATATGCTTTGAAATGGTCCTACCATTGGTCACTGCATTGGGGCAACTATCTAGGAACCTAGAATACATGTGATACACTAGATCTGTTACAAATGCCCCTATTTTTCCCCTATTTTTTCCTATTTTTCCAAATGCTCATTCACTCACTATTCACCAAATACTCCAATAGCCCCTATGTTCGCTCATTCGCTTACTTTCCCACAAAGCCCAACTTTCTCCCATGATATTGATCTTAAGGCTACGTGCTCCAGACTAACATATTGTTCTAGAAATACATATTCAGGCTTTTGGAGTCAATTACAACCATTCTAGCTATTGTGCCTAATATTCTATAGCATTAGGGCTCATTTGGTATCCCTCCAACAAGTCCATCCTCCATCACTTGGCACTTCTATTCAACAACATCATCATCATTGCTGTTACCAGTCTCATCAGTTCCACCACTCTCAAACCTTCTTTCCACAAAAAAGAGGAACCATATCATATGTCTGCCCTTTTGAATGAAGGGTGGCTGCTGGAACTCCTTACAGGCCATCTGAAATGCATCCAGAATGAGCTTGGATGTACCCAGACACTTTCAATTCCCTTGTCTTGTATCTCAGAGCCTGTGGCCATGTCAATTCAAGGTTCATGTCACTAGAAGAACAGGTGGCAATTTTCCCCTACACCTGTGCCACTGGTCTCACTGTGACACATGTCAGGGAACAGTTTCAGAGGTCAAATTATACAATATCATGGTGGGTAAACACAATATAATCCTTGTTTCAACTGACATTTCAATAGATACTTTTGAAAGATGGTTGATATCCTCTTCTTGTGATCTTTCTATACCACTTTCATCATACCTCTTGATGCTTCAATCTCCTCCAAGATTCGCTCCAACCCCAAGTTTTGGCTGTACTTCAAGGATGTTATTGGGGCTATTGATGGTAGCCACATTCTGACATCACCACCCAGCCATTGCACCACCACTCATTGAAACTGGAAAGATTTTGTGTTGTAAAAGTGTCTCTTTGTATGCAGGTTCAACCTTGACTTCAAGTACACACTTTGTGGATGGGAGGGATCAGCATTAGATGTTCAGGTATATGAAGATGCACTTAGATGTGGCCTCAACATTCCTGAAGGGAAATACATCCTTGGTGACCTTGGTTACCCCTTCAGAGGTCACTTACTCATTCCCCACTGAGACATGCAACACCATTTGGCTGAATGAGATCATGTGAATGTTTGGTACAATCACCTTTCATTTCATTCCTTTCAGTAAGCTAATAAAATCTAGGCTGTCCATCAAGGAAGAACTGTTCAATTTGTAGCATGCATCATTATGAAACATTATCAAGCAGGCCTTCAGCATACTGAAAAATCGGTTTCACATTTTTCAACTACTCCAAAAATACCCTCTCAAAATTCAGATCTGCTTTCCCATTGTGCTATCCACTCTGCACAATTTCATATACCATTATGAATCCATTGATGACAGATACAGGAGAGAGGAGGATGATGTTGAGTTTGAAGATTCTAAGGAGAATATGCCATTGTGTGATGTGGGATGATTATACTCTCAAACATCAATTGGACTTGGAAGACTCAGAAGACTCAGAGATGGACATTGAGTTTATCAACTTTGACGTTGATATTGAGTTTGATGATGGTGATGACAATTGATTACATTTAATTTGCTACATGGTATGCAAAGCCACATATCTACACAAACAAATTACATGTTGGCATCAATTGATTGGTATTGTATTATACATAAATTCGCTGTCACAAAAAGGAGTATATGACATATTGGACTCATTTGACTAAATGGTGGCTGAACTGCTAGACCCAACAATGCAAGAGCTGTCTAGCTAACCGACCTGAGCACCCAAAAGAAACTTATGCTCTGGGTGGGTGGCAGCTGACTTGTGCCACTCAACTCACTGAGCAAAGGAATATTTCCACCCAACTGACTGGTATAAACATCTGGCTGAGCAGTCTGAGTGCCTGAACGAAAGCTTGTGCTTGATTGTTCAGGTGGCAGCTGACCATACATCTCTTGGTACCAATTTTTCATGAATGACTTTCAAAGCTCAGGTTCTGTTAACTTGATGTAGATCTGGCAAAGGTCTTTGTCTTTGACAAAAGCATAGGCAAGTTTGCCACAAATCTCAGTCATAAAAAGATGGTTGTTGTTGTTAAGCATTGCTGATGCTTCATGAACAATGTTGGGGGGGTCATAGTATTCCATTGAGGGTTTAGTTTGTAGTATATCTGAGATGCCAGACATACAATTGGTGGCACAAGACAACACACCTACCACACCATTCAATATGGCAGCATTTGCCATTGAAGATTCAGCTTGGGAGATGTGGGTCCATTTGCTTGCTCCTACAGATAAGGTATAACATGAGGTCCTGTGGCAGGGTGATGTGGCAGGGGTATGTGCTTTGGATTTACAATAGCGTCAAGTTGGTGAAAAGAATTGCTGATGGTGAAGAACATGTCCCATCTGACCTGCAGCAGCTTATTGACATCAATATCTGCAAAGTTTTGTGTTGCATCAAAGGGCAAGTCATTGCTTTGGAATGCTGGAGTTTCTGCTATACTCAGATTTGCCAGGCTGAGGGATGAGTTTAACACTGCTGCATGGGTAATATCACTATCAGCGCCCATGTTGGGAACAAGTAACACCATTTTGTTGTAGAATGGCCAGCCCCTATTTTTAAACTGTGCCATGTCTTTACTCTGAATAGAGTCAGTACTACAATCATTTGATACTAGAAAATGATGACTATGTACGAGAGCTATATCCTCTGCAATGAATGTATCCCATTTGATCACATCAGATGTGCTAACAAGAACATCATGTGTCGGATGAAAGGGTAGACAACCAGAGCACCACCCATTGTAGCATTCAATCAACTTTTTTTTTTTTTTTTCAGCTGTCAAAGTGTTATGATCAGTTGTTTCCAATGATAGATGACAGCACTCACTGACTGGTATTTGTTTGATACTACATTCCCAGTCTTATCATTCCCAAGGTTCCTTATGACTTTTGAATAGACACTCTGAGGGAATGTGCTAGTTTGTTCCATTCTTGATTTTTGATTGATCTTGATCAAAAGATCAAGCATCCAGTTTGTATCTTTAATTGACCAGTGAGTATGAGTCTTTTTTCCAGGAACATTCATGATCTGAAGTATCTTGAGGCCACAAAGGATAATCAAGGCATTGGCAAATGACAAGTTGGTGAGCATGATATAAACTAAGATGATGATAGGAGGAAAACATGGTAGCTCAAGGTTCAAGCTCTGGATATTCAGGATCCTGCACCAAGATGCCATGTGGCTGGTGAGCAGCAAACTTGAGTGCTGTCGGCTAGCTAGAGATGAAGGGGGTTGATTAGAGGTACAAAATTCGGAGGTACAAGTCCAAGGTATGTCCATTAACTTGAGGTCGAAAGTACTCCGAGGTATTCTGGAGTTGGAACAGAGTTGGACTTGTCAAATATCTTGGTCTGAGGTAAAACAGTGTTCCGAGCTATTTCGGAGTTTGGCCGGAGTTGGACTTGATGGATTTCTGGGTTGTGACATGCTCCCTTGTCTCTGAGTGTTTGTACTCCATGGTGCTGTCACTACCACCTCATCCACTGTTATGTCCAACTCCCTGACATTCCCAGTAGCTCTCTTTGACTTCTGTCCCTGTGTTTCAGCTTGTGGTGTGTCCATTCAGTTTGATGGTGGTCTTGCCCCCTACTCAACCTAAACATGTGCAGGGGGTCACAATTTGTTGTGCAGCTTATCAGATGGCTTGCCTGGATTCTCTGATGAATTCCATTTATCATTTGGCTCACCCATACCCTTCATGCCCTCTACCGACACTCTCAACACCCTCACCTTGACCTCCTTGGCTCTCTGCTCACCATCTCTCCATCCCATACTCTTAGGCTTGTTGGGTGGCTTTGTAGGCTTGTCTGGATAACATTCATCATCACCTATCACATCTGCAGGGTCTTCCAATGGTCATATTGGATCCATCATCGGCTTCATGTTGGCTGAGTACTTGTGTGATGTGCTTTGTGCACTTGTGCTGGTGGCCATTTGGTCACCTTGGTCCTAAGTGGCCTTGGCATCATCTGGTTCATGTACAGTCAGCTCAATGCTGCCATTGCTCGCCTGTGGTGTGCACTTCCCCTTGAGGAATATACTCTGCAGTGTATGTGGTGTTATTGTGGTGCCATCGTCTTTGGTTGTGTTTACCTGACTGGTTTTGTCATTGACACACCTGTGCACTTGACGTTCTTCATCAGCTGTCATCTCCCCACCCTCAACCTGATCTCCAATCACTCTGGTGTGGCTTGTGGCCACATCCTATATCAGTAAATTCAGATTTTTATGTACAGAGCTGTACAGAAAATTACAGAAAAATATTAACAGTAGTTTTTCCATCATAGTGCATTTACAGAGATACACAGAGGTCCACAAAGGCCTACAGAACTCATTTCACAACTTGCCCAAAACATGTTCTGTAGTAGATCTGTACAGACTGGATAGGATGGGGACCTTACTCTGGCAATATCAGAGATTTGCTGATGTAGGCCTCACTGCTGGATACATCATTGCTCAGCAGTGTCCTCTTCTGTGATTTGGCTTTGACATTGATCTCACTAGCCTCATTG
>JBBPNA010000777.1:0-10759 GCA_038090555.1 Boletus subcaerulescens | reverse complement strand
GGATTCCCCAATTCCTTTTCGTCGCTTGCAGTTTCCTGTCCATCTGGCCTATGCAATGACCATCAACAAGTCTCAAGGTCAAACTCTCAACCATGTTGGTCTCAACTTGAGTTCACCTGTTTTCTCTCATGGTCAACTCTATGTGGCCCTTTCACGTTGTACTCACCCTAGAAACATCAAAGTTCTCTTTCCCCATGATCCAAACAATCAAGTACATACTAAAGTCAGAAATGTAGTTTGGAATGAAGTATTTAGAAGCTTGGAAATATGATTTATACTATACTTTTGCAACCTAACCCAAAGTTCTGATAAGTTGTGCCAAAGGCACAACCAACGTGATAAGAAAATGAGATCTGATTTGTACTGAAAAAACTACAATGATTTGTGCCGAAGGCACAAACAACCGGGTGAAACGACCTAGTTATGCTTGAATTGATATGTAAATTATATATTTGAGCACCATAGAAAATTGTGAGACGAGCTCGCTGGCGAAGTCTGGAAAAATAGTGATCCATTGTTATTACCATGTCAAATTAAGGCAGAAACGTACTGCTGAATCAGAGTGGATGATCCAATATTCCCTCCAAGTTCTGAGGGTTCTGGGTTCCATTCCTGAGGGCCACCTCGGAACCCTTTTCCGGAACCACTTCTGGGATATTCCCATGGTCTGCAAAACTCAGAAACATCGGAACCACTTCCAGAAGGGTCCCAGGAGTGTGGACACACCGGAAGTACCATAGCTTATTTGTGTATAGTAACTATTTCAACAAGTGAGATATGCCTAAGACCAAGCTGGAAACTCATTACACATTGGAAATACAGAACCATGTATAATTCAGATCCATCTCATTCTATCACTATATCAACTCCCCCTTTCACATACCCCACTTTTCCTCAATGTTATTTTGTATGGACCCTTGGGAAGTGGATAATCCACCAAGTAAAAGTCATTCAACCAATTTGCAGTGACCTTCCGCACACAAGGTGTTACAAACACCCCTATTTTTCCTTATTTTTCTAGACGCTCATTCACTCACTATTCACCAAATACTCCAATAGCCCCTATGTTCGCTCATTCACTTACTTTCCTACAAAGCCCAACATTCTCCCACAATATTGATCTTGAGGCTATGCACTCCAGATTTACATGAGTCATGCCTCATGCACGCCTCATGCCTCATGCACGCCTCATGCCCCCTATCCAACATATGCCCGCACAGATATGCTTATCCTCCAATAAACATGCAACTTATGTTGCCTCATGTTCCCCAGTCTCAGACCTAGTAATACAAGTATAGTATCTATAGATAAGCACTGCATGGTCTGTGCACATATACTAGTAGTATAAGTACTATATCCAGTAGTCCAAGACTCTCCAGTCTTGTTCTCTTGGAGTTTTCCCAGAACATCCTCACTAGTACTCTTGCTGCTTCAAACACTAGACCCTTAGGTGGGTTCTGGTTGTTTCATTAGAACAAGACTATACTAACCACTGCAGTCTAGCTAACCGCTCCAGGACCCCCATCACCACCTTATCACCACCCATCTAGATTGCAAGAACCAAGTAGGTTATTGTAGGGCTGATATGTGACTCTATTGACCCCGCACTCTGATAGTGCCTTACTACAGAATATCCAACATCTACACATACACAGTCGCAGGAAGGACAGGTCTTCCACCTCCAGCATCTCCACCCTCCGGTCCCATTGCAGGACCCTCCACCAATGTTGCCTTCCCGGATATCTTTGGGCTAGTCCCAGAAGAAGCAGTCAGCTTGAGATCGTACAACCCCAACAAGTACAACCCCTCAGACTACGAGGCACAGATAGGAAGGGCCGAGACACACCTACAGGTACCAACTGGCTAGTTGCTAGTCAAGTATGGATAGGACTGATGAGTCCACATTTATAGGAATCAGATCAACTATCCGACTATTGCAGCAGCCTAGACGGAGGCTATAGGACACTGGTCAACAAGACCACACTTGCACCAGAGGATGCCCCCAGCACTTATTACTGGGCCTCTACGGTACACACCACAGACTTACTGGGTCAGTTAGCATGGAGTAATGCAGTAAACACTGAACACCATCTAACCCTGACATTAGCAGATCGGGAGATCGTCTATCTGCCACTCGGATCTCCAACAAACAACCCTAGTACCCCCTTACAGGCACCATCTGAGTTACCAGAACCCATAGATTGGGAACCGATCCACACCGCACTTACCTGCCAATCTGCCTGACATTTCGAATGTAACCAAAATCACTCTCACAGTTTGCATAGAGAGAGTGAGACAGAGAGAATCCATAGAGTTATATGCGAGGGAATACAGCTTGGTGTTGAGCAGTTCAGGATCTTAACCGGATTGAGATCACTAGACACCAGGTACAGCAGGCTGCAGATCATATCAGGGAATGGATATGGATTTGAGAGAGACCTCCTACCCCTATTCCTCATATCCCTGACCTACCTCGCTGGTACCGCATTCCTGACAGTACTGTTGGCTATTGCCCTAGTACACTCAGACCCCTCACAGCTCTTAGAACACCTCTTCGTTACCATCCATATTAGCAGGATGTACTCCATTGTCACAATAAACAAGAACCCTGAAAACATAGTACCATGTGCTGAGAACCCTGAGCCTAGAAGCCAGGAACAAGTAAGACATCTTGAACAAGTAAACAGAGGAAGGAACTTCACACAGAGAAGAACCCTTCATCTCCAGTTCATTAATCAGCAATGTATTTGTGCCGCTCAAGAAGCCACACTAGCTGAACAGGAAGCCGCTGCTGAAGCAGGAGAACTATTGCCACCAGTGCCTATAAGAGTTCCAATCTTTCAACCTTTCAGAATCCCTACACCCACAGTTGCTCAAGCTGAACTAGTAGCTGAACTACAAGCAGGAGGATCTAATCTAGCTGATTACTCAGACTCCACTCTTGAATCAGAAGAAAACTTTAACTACCCTGCTTGATTCAATATGTCTGCAATTGCTGATCTATTTGCCAAGCTATCAACTACTCTCACCCACATTAGTATGTCTACTACACAAGATAGATGGGACTCTATCGTCAATATGTTTTCCACCACCCTTACTGTCTGTGACAGTCTTGGGACTGACACTATCTGTGTCACGACCCAGAAATTACCAAGTCCAACTCTGGTCAACTCCGGAGTACTTTGGGGAACCTTGACCAAGGAGTAACGGACATCTACGGAGTTGTAACTCCATACTTGTACCTACATTAACCTTTTTCTGTTCTAGTCTACATTTTCACCTCCTGATTGGTACAGCCCGTCCTGGCTGTGCTCCATGCTCCATTGTTCATCATTCTGATCCAATGTACATCACCTTTGCGCATTAGTCTCGGATCTGGACTTCTTCCGAGTTTCAAGTAGTATATAAGTCCCCTGTAATATTCTGTCGTACCTTCAGTACGAAAATTAACTAAGTCACCTCCTCTCAAGTCTGACTTCATTTCCCTCTTTCTCTACCCTAAATACGAGGACATGGGACCTGACAAGGGTGCGACACATAAGTCCTGCGCCAACGTCCTCACACCTCTGTAACCTCCGAACCCCATACCTCCATACTTCCGTACCTCTGCACCTCTGCACCTCTGCACCTCTGTCGACTTCAGTTGAACCTCTGTTCCCTTTACCATCTCCCTCAGATCTTGCCGGACTCGAACCCGGAGGATCTGGACTTGACAGTATTTTGTACTGCCTCTTGTCACAATCTGTAACAGACGCTATAACTCACAACCTTTATTCTCTTGTCTTCGCCTCTTATCGCTCACCACATAGCTAAGTCTTAACAGATAACCCTTGCAACTCTTATCTTATCAAGTCACGTGATCAGTCACATGACCTTATCTCTTATCTTGGCTGTGCAACACATGTTGAACACATTGCATCCTCATGCTCGCCTCATGCTTTTCCCTTTGACTCACTTTCCCTTATCATCCAATAGCATTAACCCCTCTTATCTAGGCTATGCTTATCTTGCCTCATGGTAACCAGTATCAAAGATACTTGTTACTTATAGTCTCTACACAGCATGGTCTGTGCACAGTCTCTCTTAGTATATATAGTCGTACTTTAGTAGTATAGACCTTAGTCTATTTCTCTTGTTGTTTCCCCTAGTCTTCTCTTGAGGCCTACAAAGCCTAATAGATCTTCATTGACAAACAACATAGGACTCCAGCAAGTGCTCTAGGACATCTCGATTAGACTGCAGTCGTCTCTCGACCCTAGTGAAGACTTCGGTCGTTACACAATCCCTTCCACATCATGACTACATGTACCACCTGAATCTCACGTGCCAACATGTTGCAGTCTGCCTTTGGCAGCACTCGCACTGTACCAGGTGAATTCGTCAGCTTAACCCACCGTGCCGCACCTTCAGCCTCAGCAAGGTGGCGCACTGGCCCTGCCCCATTCCCGCTCACTCCGCTCCCAGAAGACCGAATTTCAGAAGTCTCTCGTTTCTGGACCTTACTGGAAGATGAAGAACACGACTGGGGTGATAGACGCCCTGAAACTCCATTACCAGGAGCACGAGCAGGAGGTGGAGGTGGAGGTGGAGATGACGACCCAGACAATCCTGACAGCGATGACACCTCCACTCTGGACTCCAAATGCCTCTTCGGACATGAACCCAGAGAAGAGGAAGCCAACAACGTCCCCTTGGCTTTCCAGCCATTCAACCAACTGGCTAACACCATCCACAATATGACTCGCCAAGCACTCTGTCGCAAGAGTACTACTAGCGACACAAGAACCAAAGTCCGAGAACCGGACACCTTCAATGGGTCAGACCCAAAGAAACTCCGTTCTTTCATAGTGTAATGCGAAATCAACTTCCAAGCCAATGAGAAGGCTTTCTGAAAAGACTGGAGCAGAGTAACCTTTGCACAGTCATACCTCAAAGGAATGGCTCTCAACTACTTCAAGCTGGACTTGCTCGAAGATACCACTCCTTCTCGTCGTTCTCTCTGGATGATAGACTGGCAATTCTTCCTATATGAACTACAGTCCAACTTCGGCCCTCATGTCCCCGTCGCTGAAGCAGAAGCTCAACTCGAGCAACTGCGCATGAAGGACACTCAGCGAATCTCAAAGTACATTGTTGAGTGGAACCATCTTGCAAACCAAGTCCGAGAATGGGGACCTGGTGCTCTCTGCTGGAGTTTCTACATTGGACTTCTGGATTGTATCAAGGACAAAATCGCTTGTCACAGCAAACCTGATAATATCCACGACCTTCATGCCCTCTCTCAGCAAATCGATCAGCGGTACTGGGAGCACAAGGAAGAAATTTCACGTGCTCCGAAAACCCCTGTTTCGACCTCTTCCAATCATCACAGCTCAAGCAAGTCATCGAGCTCCACTCTGACTAACTCCTCCGCGCCCAAGGACGATAAATCCAAAGGTTCCTCTCCATCTTCCAACTCCAGTTCTTTCGGGGGAGGAAACAACAAGAAGGGTAACAACAACCCTCCCAAATCTGACACGATTGCCACAAAATTAGGCAAAGACGGAAAACTCCTTCTGGAGGAATGTCAATGCCGGATGAATCTCAATCTGTGTCTCTTCTGTGGTGAGAGTGGACACTCCGCCAAGGACTGTCCAAAGTCCACCTCCAGAGCGACGAAAGCTCGTGCAGCTACTGCAACTACGGAAGCTCCGGCATCAACCTCCGCTTCTATGGAGGCAAAAAATTAGAGCGTGACTCTTGCATGTCTGCACAGGCTGAGAGTCGCATTGATCCGAACTGTGCTATCACGGAATTACGTCTCAACACGTCTGCTCTTTCCAATCCGAACTCTCTATGTCCTATTGTCTCACTCCCCATACATAACCTCTCTAATGTACCCATCCTTGTTGACTCCAATTCGACTCATTGTTTTGTAGACACCGCATTTGTCACAAAAAGCAACATTACTGCATACTCCGTTCCTCCGATAAACCTCTGTCTCTTCAATGGCTCCTCAACTTCCATCATTACCCTCATGGTAGATATAACCATCCACTTCGCTTCTGGCATCTCCACCTTCAATACATTTTATATAACCTCATTGGATCCTTCATGCAGCCTTGTTCTCGTACATTGCTGGCTTACCCGCTACAATCCATTGATTAATTGGATTATGAGCAGCATCACATTCCGAACTCCTGCAGATGGGATGCCAACCCCGATATCACCATCTGCACCTCCAAGCATCCCTTCTCCATTGCTAGATGACACTCCTTCCTTGGGATGCTCTTTGAACCCGCCTAAAGCCCCCGGACTTCCAGCTCCTCACATCTCCTTCGTAATGCAGTTGCATTCCATTGAGCCTGTAAGATGGAGGGCTCTGTCCAGTTCTCCCTTTCTCTTTGGTCTACTGAAGACATCTCCACTCGCTCCACCTCCACTTCCGTTGCTACCCCTGATGAGGAAATCAACCTCTCCAGAGTTCCTTCGGAATATCATGACTTCACAGATGTCTTCAGCAAGCAAAGGCTGATACCCTTGCTCCTCATTGGCCCTATGACTTGAAGATTGAGTTAGAGGAAGGAACAGAACCCCCCATCAGAAAGATCTATTCCGTTTCCGCCACCGAACAACAATCCCTCCTTGACTTCTTGGACAAACACCTTAACATCGGATTCATCAGACAATCTATGTCTCCACATGCAGCTCCGGTGTTGTTTGTCCAAAAGAAAGACAGCTCCCTCCAACTATGTGTCGACTTCTGAGGATTAAACAAAATCACGTGAAAAGACCGTTATCTGCTTCCCGTACCTCTGATCTTCTTGACACCCCTTCAAGAGCCAAGGTCCATACAAAGATCAATCTCTGACATGCATACCACTTGGTCCATATTGCGGAGGGCGACGAATGGAAGACCTCCTTCCGTACTCACTATGGTTCTTTTGAGTGGTTAGTTATGCCGTTCAGACTTACCAATGTTCTGGCAGCCTTCCAGCAGTTTGTCAACACTATCTTTGCAGATCTGCTGGATGTCTACATTGTGGTTTACCTCGACAATATTCTGATTTACTCCCATGATATGGAATCGCATTGTAAAAATGTCCGAGAAGTCCTCCAGCGACTCTGAGCTAATGGCTTGTATGCCAAGCCGGAGAAATGCGAATTCCATACCAACACGGTCAAGTACCTCAGATATGTTCTCTCCCCTACCGGCCTCTCCATGGCCTCCAACAAAATCAAATCAATCCTGAATTGGACTGAGCCTAGGAAGGTCAAGGACATTCAGTCCTTCCTGAGCTTTGCCAACTTTTACCATCGCTTCATCCAGGGTTACTCCGATATTGTGGTCCCTCTAACTCACCTCACTCGCAAGGAAGTTCCTTGGGACTTCTCTGACATCTGTTGGAAATCTTTCCAACAACTCAAAGATGCTTTCACCTCTGCTCCGGTGCTCATTCACTGGACTCCGAACGTCCCCATCACCATCGAAACTAATGCCTCCGACTATGCCATTGCCGGTATTCTCCCTATCATGACTCCTTCCAACCATGAACTTCACCCCATCACATTCTTCTCCTGCACTTTGACCAGAGCTGAATTGAACTACGACATACATGATAAGGAGTTACTGGCAATTTTTGAGGTGTTCAAGTCCTGGAGGTATTATTTGGAAGGCTCCACAACTCCTATAGATGTCCTCACGGACCACAAAAACCTTGAATACTTCTCTTCCACTAAGCTCCTAACACGCCGCCAAGCCCATTGGTCTGAATATTTTAACCAATTCAATATGCTTGTTCAGTACCAACCTGGTAAGCTCAGAGCAAAACCGGACGCTTTGACTAGATGCTGGGACATCTACCCCAAAGAGGGGGATAAGGACTTCGCTCAAGTCAACCCTGACAATTTTAGGTCGATTTTTGCCCCTGAACAACTCACGGCCTCCCTCTGAGCCACCGTTCTAGAAGCTCTGTTACTCCACGCATCCATGCCAATCGACATAGAGCAACTCCAGTCCGATATCCTCTCCGCACTCCCCAGCGATCCAGTCGCATCACCCCTCCTGTCCTCCACATCACTTGATCCACAATGGAGCATCAACTCCAAAGGATTCCTCCTACGGGACAACTGTATCTACATCCCAGAAGCTAACAACCTCCGACTCCGTATACTCTGGATATTCCATGACCATCCGACTGCAGGACATTTCGGTCAGAATCGTACCCTGGAGCTCCCCTCTATATAGTGTCCAGGTTTTGTTTGTACCTGTATGTCTCTACACTAGGGTAGGTAAAGATAAGAGATAGCAATGAGTCATATCGTATCAAATGATAAGAGTCCTATCTATAGCCAATAGCAGTAATGGTGGTTATCTATTCTATGATGTCATATGATGAGTAATATGTGATAGTGTACTTGGACCTATTGTCCAAAGGTCTGGACCACTGATGTAATCAGGTCTAGAATCTGGGTTATGGAATAGAAGAGTAGAAAGCGAATATCCAGATCTCAACACTTTCATCTTAGCACCACTGACGACCACATCATACTGTCCATTCAAGGCCACTTTGTTGACTTCGTGCTCTACCTTGGAGCACGTCTTGGTCTTGACGCCATCCTTCCATCCACTCTTGTGCAGCACGATCATACGTGGCACGTCAACCTCACCTTTTCCAACCTTTTCAAACAGTGGCCGAGTACTCACAGTCCATTTCCCTTTTCCACCACTGGTCAGATGTTCTACCTCGGTTCTAGGGCTCAAAAAGAGATGTGGCTTGCATTTGTCCCCAATTCCCTTCTGGAACAGCCAAATGCTCTCCCAGACATGTCACTGCTCACAAACACTGCAGGTCTTGGACTGTCCTCCACTTCTTCTTCCACCACTCTTTCCACTGATCACACCTACATGATTGTCATGTTCTTCTCCTACCTCCTCTCAGAAATGCACTTTCAGAACATTCACTGCAACAATTGGTATCCAGAACTGATATCATACCAGTTGATAACACATGTCACAGACATTCTGTGAGTCTCATCATTTCACTGACCCTTTCTTTGTATCATGTGCCTGTGCCTGACAAGTGGGAGACTCGATGAACACAACAGGAGACTGCAATTGACCCTAGACGATGCATGAGTTCTCCACAGGCAGGTCACCCTCTGTTGGTGCAAATGGATCCATGACGCACCAAGGTCATGGAAATCTGATGATTTCCTCTCCGACAATTCCCCAGTCACACTCACCATGTGATACAGTCAAAATCAACCAATCTGCTCCTCTCAGCTTGACCAGGCCATGGTCCACATGGAACAGCTGACATGGGACCTAGACCACGACCTCACCCATATTTGCCTCATGTCCTTTTCTCTGGCCCACCATGTTCTATGAGTTCCTTTGTCTCTCTCTTCCGAACTACTACTGACTGGCATACTATTGTACTTTGTAGCTTTAGACAGGTTCAAGAGTGGAAGAACATATCCGGTCACATACTCCACCAATTGTACAATGACCTCTACAATCTGCCATCCACCAACCCACAGCATGTCCGAGTCGATCTTTGACATTGTTGGAATGGTCACGAATTTCCAGTCTATGATGCTGACGGCTTCTGCATCCACTGATGCTTACCCAGGACTTTCTGAGAGTCTGGTGCTCTTGCTGACCTCACCAAAATCAATGCCCTGTTCCCTCCGGACGACAAAAGCAAGAATACATATCATGCATACCCTCTAGCATTCATTTAAAAAAATAGAAATGTGCAGGCGAAGCAGACGTTGTCCTGTTTCGACCATGTCCTCTGAGACATCAACACCCCCTCTCCCCTGCAATCAATCAAGACAATCAACATGCTTATCTCTTTGGAGATGATGTTGACCAGGACGCTCCTGTTGTCTCTGGCACTCATGCTCAGAGATACAACACGATGTCACACAGAGTGTGTGACCAGGCGAGGTTTTATTATGTCCAGCTCGGTCTCACCACCTCGGTCCTCTGCAGAACCACCACAAAAACACAGACCACCAAATGGAGATTCATCCACTGAAAACAGCATTGTCAGAACAGACTCCCACATCAGCACTTCACCAGCACCCTCAGAGATGACAATCAACCACAAGCACTCCAAATAGAACAGACCTTCTCCATCGACGTGTGTCGACTTATCTACTATCGATCCTGTGAAATAATATGCTACATTACAGTTCCATGTACATGGAGGTCATAGCCAATGTCTGCAAGTGACTCGCCCACCCCACTGTCATTGACCTGATCAAAGAGTACATCCAGCCCTTCAAACAAGAGGTGAGACAAAAAACCAGACCAGACCAGATCTGATTGTTGCTGACATATCACAGGTCATACCCAACCTCGTCAACTGGACAACGTATCCCATCATGTCGCTCATCGAATTGTTGTGGAAACAGCACCTCCTTACCATATAAAATTCATGTCCATGCTTGAACGGTCCCTCAACTACCCGCACACTGGGTCAGACAAGGTGGTATCTGTCATCACCCAGAAATCCACCAAGTCCAACTCCGGCCAACTCCAGAATACCTCGGAACACTGTTTACCTCAGACCAAGATATTTGACAAGTCCAACTCCGTTTCAACTCCGGAATACCTTGGAGTACTTTTGACCTCAAGTCAACGGACATACCTCGGACCTGTACCTCCGAATTCTGTACCTCTAATCAACCCCCTTCAGCTCTAGCTTGTATTTCGCCTGTCAATCGGTACAGCCCACCCTGGCTGTGTTCTGTGCTCCGCTCTGATCAT